>DF241384.1:0-49755 GCA_000507305.1 Breviolum minutum Mf 1.05b.01 | reverse complement strand
GCAAAAAAATTGGAGAAAAACTAAAAAAAGAAAAAAATTGCAAAAAACGGGCCGGGGCACTTATGGCGCTATCAAAAAATCGTGAAAATTGAGGAAAAACATGCCGGGGCACTGGGCGCTATCACAACACAACAAAAACGCAAAAAAATGACGAAAAACGAAAAAACAAAAAAAATGCAAAAAAACGGCCGGGGCACTATGGAGCGCTAGCAAAAACTACAAAAATGCAAACTTTGCGAAAAATTAGCGCGACCAAGAAAAAAAATGCGAAAAATGGGCTGGGGTACTTTGGGGCACTAAATAAAACGCAAAGAATTGCGAGAAACGGGTTGGGGCACTATCAAAAAAAACAAAAAACTATACTACCCCCAGCTTGTTGAGAGGGTTTCTGGGAAGAACAGTTTAGACCCAAAATTAGTGGTCCAAGTAGGTCAGCTCCAGCAAGCTACGTAGCGCTTCCACCATGTTAGACCATATATGGATACCGGCAACCATGGGTCTATCTTGTTGTTCCCTTGAACATGGGTATAACAATGAGGGGTCCAAGATGGGCAGCAAACAAACATCAGCACTCAAAGCTTTATACTTTTTCCAACTCAGTTCTTTGATGTCTTTACCCCATCGAAGTTCATTTCAGCATCAAACATGTTCATCAAGATTTTTGTTGATGGCTTTTCCGAACTTTCTGGGTTGCCACATTAGTTTCCTTTTAGGTGTTCCTCCATCTTTGGTGTTTTGGAATATGAAGCAATAATGGGTTGTTTCACCATTATGATTTTGAGCTTGCATTTTCAACGGCATGGCCATGAGTGCCTCAACAATAGCATTTTGAACAGGCCGAAAGTCTTTCAATAATCCTAAGGCTCTAAAATGGTTCTTCATTGGTGAAGATGGCAGGCTACTGTGTCGCAAAGGCCTCTTGAGATCAGACCACAATACAAGAAGTATCGTAAACATTTTTTTTGTGATTCAACAGCTGGGCCATCATAAACAAGAGCAGTATTGATAACCTACTTCCAGCCATGATTAGTAGCACAAGGCGTCTGAAATAATTTTTGACAGGGATGCAGGTTCAAATAGACATTTTTTGGATGAAAATCCTCAGGTTAGACCGCCCAAGTATATACTTGTAAAAAGACCGACCCCAAAATTTCCATGCGCAAGCCTTCATAAACAATATTTTTTTCAGACACAGAGAGCAGAAAAGCAAAAAACATTTTTTTTGCCCCAGTGGTCTGCAAACGTTTTTCTCAGGGATGCATGTTCAAAAAATCAGTTTTGCATGGACATGTTGAGGTTAGACCCTTCAAGGGTATACCTGTAAAAAAAACTGACCCAAAAGTGTCCATCTGTAAACCTTCATAAACAAGCGTTTTCCTCCTGGATGCAGGTTCGAATAAATAATTTTTGATGGAAACATTGAGGTTAGACCCCCCTAGGGCATACCTGTAAAATAGATTTGCGCAAAGATGTTTCCATTTTTTCAAAAGCTTTCATGAACAACACTTTGTCTTACAAAAAAGAACCAAAGAACGAAAGAAAGGATATGTTTTCGCCCCAGGGTCTGAAAAAGGCTTTTCGGTGGTTTTTTCAAGGATGCAGGTTCAAAAGTCAACTTTAGATTTCAAAGCAAATATCCTTAAATATTCAGGTTGGACCTGAAGGGTATACCGGGTATACGCCGTTCCATCCATGAGCTTCCACTCAGTAGTTTTTTTTTGCCTCTTCTTTACGCCGACATGGCTGAAAGATTTTGCGGCGACATATTTGAGGGCAGCGCATTTTTGATCTGCTTTTTCCATGGATTGATTTTTCAAAGGTTAACGCAAGAAATCCAAAAGGTCTAAAATGGTCTGAATGCAAAAAATCTACAACGGTCTGAATACTATGCTAGACCCCTGCGTGCCCAATACCCAGGGATTACCACCTTAGACCCAGAAGAATTGCGAAAAACCGGCTGGGGCACTATGGGCACGATGGGACGCTATCAAAACAAGAAAGAAAACGCACAAGTTAAAAACGTGGGCAGCCATCACAGTTGCTATCATACACAAGATTAGAAGTAGAAGAATCAGCGGGCTGCGGCACAATCACATTGCAGAAAAAGTGTGCCCAAACCTGGTCTTGTGAAGCACCGTGTAGTGACTTCTTTTCCACGGCTTGCTCTGACTCTGCAAGCTTCACTAGCGGAGACAAAGAGGGTTGGGCTACGGTTCTGCAGTCGCATGAAGAAAGCGCTGGAATCTACACATCCGTCGAAATGTCTCCGGTAACGTGTATAGTTTGATTCTTTAAAAAACGAGATTCACCAAGCGATCGTGAGCCATGTGACATGACCAACAAACTACACGCGAGACACCCGGAAACCCAAAGGGTCACAGAAGATATTTCATCACACTTGCAAATACACGTGTTTGCGTTGTTTTGCTGAAGGGATATAGGGACAGATTCTTTTCAGATCAGATGCCCTGAGCACCGATCTTTTCCACAACAAAAACATTTTACACCCACAGCCTTTTAGCACGGAACCTTTTTTGCCAGAAAATTGCATCCGCGCCGCGAGCAAGTTGTTATTTACCCAACAACTTCCACACCAGAAACCATTCATAGCATTTCGCAACGATAGCTTTTCAAACCAGAGGTGTTTACACCATGAAACTGCGTCACCAAATGCACCTCGATTAAAAATCTTTATCCAAACCGTTTACACCAAAACAATTGCGCTGGCTATATTTGGGGTTTTCTGAAGTCACGGGCCTTCGAAATCACCTTCAGCTCCTGGTTTTGAGACTCAACCATTCGCATTGAGAAACTGTTCACAGTAGTCTCCTTGCGCAGCAAAACCCTATACATACTCAGAAGACCCTTGTCAGCAAACAACTTTTAAACCGGAAACCCTTGTTCACCGGTAACCTTTGACACCAGAAACCCTTTTCACAAACTTTACACCGCGCGCCTTTTACTCCAAAAATCTAGCGCGCCGAAAGTCTTTTACAACAAATCATTTACACTAAACAATCTTTACCCTAGGCAGTTTTTCACTAAAGAAGCCAAAAGGCTTCGCACACTAGAATTCCATTCCACACATTTATTTTCTAGACCAAGAACTTTTTCGATAAGACTGCTTTGTACAGCAGCAAAAATTTGCCCCGCAATCTTTTTGCATCGGAACCTTTTTCCAAACAACTTTCAGCCCTTATAATAAGGTTTTTGACAAGCACCTTTTACGTCAAACGCCTCTGACATCAAAATACAATTTCACCACAATGATATTTCACCCAAATCCTTCATTTAGACAGCATGTACAAGTTACAACCGAAACTAACGATCCTTTAGATCGCGAACTCCTGGCTGCAACCACCTTGTACACCAACAAATGCTTGTATGCCCTTTTGCAGCAGTAGCCCTTTTACATCGGGAAGGCTTTGCGCCCGCAAACTTTTCACACCATAAGCCTTAGACCAATTTTTTTGCATAATATATATATATATAGATATAATATATATGCAGATTTACTGCTTAGGCCAGAGTGAGGTCAAACCCGTGGCCCTAAACCATGTATTTGCGTTGAGCAGTTTGGTAGAGATGATCTCCAAACATTTGATTCAACTTGCGGGCAGGTATCCAATACTTTGAGGGATCTAGGAATACGGTTAGGAATCCCGAGTCAGGACCACAATTTCTCGTTTTTCGCCAAATAGCAAAATCATGTGTTTTTGTGGTTTTTTGCGTTTGCCGATTTTTGCGAAATCAATGTTTTTTATGGTTTTCTTCGTTTCGTCGATTTGCCGATTTTTGCGAATTCGATGTTTTTTATGTTTTTTGTGGTTTCGTGAAATGCAAAACTTGGCCTTTTTGGTAGGTTTTTGCGTTTCGGGTACATGAGTTCAAAACGATAGACACAGCCCCAACCTATAATCCTAACACATAGTTGTGTTTTAAACTTAGAGGCAGGGACCCTAAAAGAGGTCAATCTTGTAACAGCTCTAACAGTGAAAGTTCATTTGAGCCACGACAAAAAACCTTATGCCTTTTCATTGAATCCTTGCTGGTTAATCGGGATCCTTATTATATTTATATATCATGTTTTATGATAATCCCTTATATACTCTAAGCAACCATGTTTTTTTCATTGCTCATTTGATTTTCTGGAATTTTATGGGTTTCGGTTTGGTTATTTGGAATCTCGTGTTGGCTTATGGTTTTTCGAATTCACTGACAGGAAATCTTGAGGATTTTCGTTGCGGAGTTTCAAAAGTTCCTCATCTCCAAGTGTCTTTGGCGCAACGTTGATTTACGGAAGCGCAACGGTGGGCCGGAAGATTACAAACATTGTCGGTAAAGGTGGGGGTGCTTGGAGGAGCTACCACTTAGTTTCTGAGTATCAGTATCAATTTTTGGATAGCTTGAGGCTTCAACAATTTCAGGTTTGAGCATTTTCAAGGCTGGAAACCACAATTTATCATACGGTTCAGAATGAAGGGTTGACCTGTTGACATGGCCCGAAATCTCCCCAACCGGACGGCCCGATATATTGGGCAAACGATGTCACAACCGAAAGAACCTACCTCACTTTCAATGGCCTGAAAATTTTGCTTAGTGAATTATTATGTCGTTCCTCAAGTATTTCTCAATTTTTTAGGTACGGATTTCTTCCATCATCCTGTTGCGACTTCAAAAGATCTGTCTTTCATTGTGGGAGAAAATGCTGGAATTCCAAACCACCCAAGCCACGTTTAGACAAAAGGGTGGTGGGTTGATGTATACACATATATAGATATTTGTAGACATACATACGCCAAAAATCTATACTGCCCATATCCCATATCTTTCCTTTAAAAGAGAAGGGCTCAATTAGTACATTATACACACATATACATACATGTATATATATATATATAAATATGTAATTGGTGATGTTGGAACCCCTGCGATGAACCAACCTGGCTCCCACACCCACTTGAAGCGCCATGGTGAATAGGTGAAATGGATGAGAGAGAAACCATCCCCCCGTCTTTGGCTGGCCCATCTTGCGGGGTGAGTAATGGATGGAGTTGTAGCCATCAATCCACAACCTTCCTTTTAAACGTCCGCCATACAGTCCTGGTTTGACGCGTTCCCAACCCCACCAGGTTCGGCAGCATCGACAATGCCTGGGATGAAGCCTTTGATTTGGATGGCCTTGGTGCCGTGAACTTCACACAGTTACTTTTCCCAGAAAGGGACGAAATTGGGAAGCGATCCTGTTTGATGGTCGAAAAATTATGCACTTGCCCAGTTCAGCAGTTCCAGTTTTTTTTTTGGGTGAACTTTGGGGGAAAAAGTCAGTTACCCCGTTCGAGGATTATTTCACAAAGGGAAACCTACCGGATTTGTGTTTTTTTTTTGCTCAAAATTTCTGCGGCTAAACGTTTTTTAGTATCAAAGGCTCAAGACCAAAATCCAAAGATCTTTTTCCTAGCCTTCATGACTGAAAGCCTGCACCATCTGTGATACACTATACATATAGGCCTTGTAAACAATAGGGGGAAAAACTATCAAGCTCAACTCATGAGATGGATTCCTTGCATCAACAAGTACCTCGTTTTTATGAACATCCGAACTGGGTCTCTCCGAGTTTTATGATGTCAATCAAATACAAAAGCACCATTTTCAATGATTTTTCCTGGTGCAAGTACAACTGCCATCATAGTTGGAAGGGAGGAAAATTCAAAAGAAGAAGCCCGTGTTTTTTTGGGGGGGTGAATTTTGAACATTTCGGATTCCCAGTCCTTCACCCTCCATACAGGGCCTCCTTTTATCCTCTCCATTTTTTTCCATAGGTTCAGCATGGGGTGCAAGAAGGCCGGCTATGTAGGCAACGCCACGCGCCTCTGGGCCGCGATCAACGAGGTGGGAAGGGCTTCATGGTGTCAAAAAATGAACCTAAATGGGGTTAGCTAAGCAGCTGATTAGGATCACTTCCAGGTGATTTCAACCTCAGAAATCCATAAGGCTGAAAGAACCTAGAAATGATATCCTTTTTAATATCTACCAATTTAGTGATTTCTGGGGACATTTGAAGATTACAGCCCCAAACGTCAAAGTTTCTGGAAGTGAAAAATAGTGAAAACCCATCAATCTCTTGGCATCATTCCCTTGATTTCACACCAGCCAAACTTGAGAAGCAACTTTGGTAGGCATGCCCCTGGCAACCCCTTCGCCGCCTCATTCAACCAAGCCTGGGTGTCCTTTCCCAGCCGCCTCCTTCCAGTTGATCTTTCCAGAGAGCCACTGGATATGGAATACGTTTCAGTGTTTCTAGTGTGCGGTCTTAGCAGTCTCAACGAACGCCAAATTATTTACCTAGAAAGCATCCAACCAAATCACCACCGGGGCAATCTTTCCAAAAGAAGACGGGGTAAACTGTAAACAACAGAAAGTTCAGGCCGTTTGAAGACTGGGTGGTGGTTTTGAATATTTTTTATTTTCACCCCTACGACTTGGAGAAATGATCCAATTTCACTAATATTTTTCAAATGGGTTGGTTCAACCACCAACTAGAAGATGTTTTTCCTCGTATTTTCGGTCCATGCTTAGATTGCCTGGGGAAAACGGACTGGCAGGACGGTGGTGCAGAGATTTGCTTGGAGGAATTGGCGAGGCCATTGGACCATGTCCTTACCATCGCATACGATCCACCTTTGAAATGGAAGGATAGACGATGAAGAGGTAGGATGTTTTCATGCTTTCCTAGTATGTTTTTTGAGATATTTGGTTCCTTTTCGGAAGACAATAAGATTCCATTTCTTTTTTGATATCAGAAACAACCTGAGGTCTCACAGCAAGCACATGATGATAGGTGATCGGTTCAGATAGGTTTTGTTCCAGATTCCAATATTTCTTTGGTGAAGGCAGGTTGGTCTCACTCCCGAAGCGAGGAATATATATATATATTCTTAAACGGTGTGGTTTGGTTTTGTTGATTATGGAGGAAATCTTTACCGGTTTGGTTTGGATAGGTATATGGGCAAGGTTATATACTTGTAACATCTTGTAAGTGTGCAACGTGTAACTGTTGACAGGGTGGTGAATCTGATTTGAAAGACTTCTCCAAAGTCCTTCAATCATTCCACTTACCCTCCCTGAAACAAACAGCTCGAACCTGAAAATGGATGGTTGGAATACTATGTAGCTTCCTTTTGCGATGGCCTATTTTCAGGGAACTTTTGAGTTTCAGGGAGGGTAGATTTGTTGGAAGAAGTTCGTTTCAACTTTCAGACCTCGTCTGACTGCAGGGATTATCTGAATCCACCAGAGGAGCCACCACCTGAGAGTTTCTTGGAACGGTTGGTTCACGGTTGCAGGCGGTCGGAATTTGGGAGGTTTCCAACGCAATCGGGAAAGTTGGCATGGAAAAGCTGTGGTAGGAAGGTAAGGGAATGAATCTACCTACCTACCCCAACTAAAAATCTTGAAGAATCTTCAACAAAAGTATCCAAAGAATCATTTTCTGCCCGGGGGACGCCAGTTGCGCAAAACGGCCGTACGAATTTTAAGTCTGGTGAATTGGTGTACTGGTGTACTTTATGTCCCGGAAAGAAAGGTCGGCTTTCTGGTTGCCGCATCCTGCGGGACGTGAGTTAAACTACTTTTGATGGACAAACTACCGCATTTGCCGGGATTGTCAAGGCACTGCGATCACGTTTTTCTGTCCATATGGTAAATTGACCGTAGATCAGGTGCAGGAGTTTGTTCCATCAACACCTTTTTCATCAGAAATACGCCACGCCACGTGATTTTTTTTACGTATCCACCCCTCATCAGCCAAGGATTAATGGGCCAGCAGTTTCCGTAGTTAGAGTCTGCCACAACCATTCCTGGTTTCGTCCAGTAACCATTGCCCACCAGGGCCACCGGGGGCCCCGGTCACTCCATCCGGACATTTTTCCCAGATTTATATAAGATCTACAAAGGGATCATCCTCAACACAAATTTTCATCAAAAAGCCATGTTTTTCAATGTTGATTTTTGGTGGCCAAGTGATGAGGTGAAGTGATCAAACGGCCTTCCTTAGCCGCGATGCTCACTGGCTTAGAAGGTGCGAACGGAAGGCAGCGAGGTTTTCTGGGTACTTGAATTCCCCAAGCATAGGGAGCGATGAAGAGCTGCCATGTAGGTTTGAAACGTGCATCATAGTTGCGCACTTAAAGTATTTCTTAACCACTTCTGACCCATTCTGCAGGGCCTTTGGATTTTGAGACGCAAATCCTCATTTCCTTCGTTTGTGGGTGATACTTTGTACTGCAGCTACCACCTGACCATAGTTTGGCACTTCAAATAAAATGGCAGGGACTAGCCAGTTGCAGTTTTCCCTGAAAAAATTAGAGGGAGAGTAAGCCCTCTTGGAGTTTTACGGTGAGTATCACCTGGGTGTGGCTCCCTCCCACATTAAAACAATGAAGGTTAAGGAGGGATCTCCAATTAAAACTGCAAGCACCCATGTGGTAACTGTTACTGGGTGCCATACCCAAGCCATATATGTTTTTATAGGACAGTTTAATTTGAATCAGGAACTGTGCCAGTCACACCACAATCTGCTCATGTTTAGGATCAAAGTCCATCAACCCGATCCAAAGGTCTGTAAACCATGGAGTCATTGATGACCACACAACAGGAGAACCTCCACTCTTTTCTGACCTCACAAAAGTGAAGCAAATTGTAGTTGCAGTAGGTGTTAGAAACCTAGCAAACCTCACACAGAGAGGCAGAACATACCATCTACAAATATGTGTATATATATATATGTATCATGGCTCAAGAGTATCATTGCTCAAGAGTATCATTGCTCGCTCGCTTCGCTCGCATATTCAACGCAATAGTTGTTATGCAGATGCAGCGACGTCCCCTCCTTTTTGGTACCCCCTCGGTCCCTCCTCGCAAAGCTATGGGTTCATTGGGCGCTTTTTCCTATGATGGTTCTATGTTTCCCACACTTTGCTCTTCTACATCCACGAGGCCCTATGCAGCTACATCGGCAAAGCCTACCTATGCAAGTGTTTTGGGTCCTGAGCAGGCCCCCAAACTTACACCCTCACCTTTACCCTCAATTCCAACAGCTGCTCCAACTCGCAAAGATCACCAATTTCAAGAACTATGTGATGAGATCCGTACCAACCTCTATGAGAGTCAGTTCACTACTGCAAAACTTCTCTTATCCTGCATTCCTACCACTGCTCATGAGGCTTGGCTCCAACGATTGGCTCAAGCCATGGCTGGAGAAACTATCATGGCACAAGCACCGCTTGTATCGCCGAAGCCCTACTACAAGCGAGTGTTTCGCCCCCACTTTACAGATCCTGTACCTTTACCCGCTGCACCTGTGATCACCAAGAAGCCCGTCCTTCATACTTTTACATCACCATGCACTCGGCACTATGACATTTGGACAGACCGTTCATTAGCAACTTATGCTGATGGCCCCCATAGCCAAGCTGATCACTTTGGTGTCATGCCTCGGGAAACCCGTTACAGGAAGGTATGTCGCCCTTCTAGTTATGCACGTCCAACTTCTCTACGACCTACCTTGGAAAAGCTGCCATGCAAAGAAGATGAAGCACCACCAGCAAATTCACAGCAGACGAGGTCCCTACATGTGTTCCAATTTGCTACTCATTCCAATCAGCACGCCATTTCAAGCCGAACACTACTGGAACAAGATGCCGGTATGTTTGACTACCTTACCCGTAAGAGACTTCGGACACCACAGGACACCAAAGGTTATCAACGTACTTTGCAGCAGTCTATGTTCTCCCAACTGGAAGCTCGCCTCAAATATGGCCTAACTACTACACCAATTGAGCACTGGGATGCTTTGACCTCGAGTCTTTATACTTCATGGAAGGTGTGTTCATCTATTAGACCATCTACAGACCGGTCTCAACCTACTGCCGATAACAATATTCAGCCCGCTTCTTACTGCGACTATCCCATAGGCCTTGGACTTTCACATTTTCCACCGAAGCACCGTCTTCATCGACGTGTATATAGAGCACAACGTTTCTTTGATTTTCAACGAACCCACCAGTGGTCTATTCAGTGTGCGCCAGACTTAAGGCAGCACCTGGATACAATCCTTAACGTACAGTTTGTAGGTGGAAACTCAAGTGCGCTAATTTTTCAGCAGCATCGTTTCCCCTCCAATTCTCTTAGTGTACCACCTTTTGGGCAAATTGAAAATTCACAATCCCCTGCCCTGATTTCTTTTGCTAATGTTAACCTTTTGAAGTCTCTAAGAGCGCCACCTTTTGGGCAGCTCGGAACTTCCATAGATACTCGTGATACCTTTTTACCAATCTTTTCGTTTCTTGATTCAACTGCGCCCCAGTTTAGGCAGCATAATCAAGTTACAGCCCACAGTAGTTTTCGGTCCTCATTTCCCTTTCTGAGTGCGCCATTTTTAAAGCAGCACCTGATTGGCTATGGACCCCAGGACTTTTCCTTAGCAACTACTGTACATACGGGAAACCCTGTTGATACTCATTGCGGAATCTCTAACCAAAGTATCTTCCCGTATGTACCGTCTCTTTCCTTTGTGAATCTTAGTGCGGGTTTCAGTTGCTTGGGAAAACTCTACAATACCTTTAACCTGGGAATCTTTAGACAGTTTCTTTTCCCGTGCAACAATTCCTGCCATTCCCCTCGTGCCCTTATTCCAACCAAAACTTTACAAAGAACAAAGGATCAAGATGAATCAAGAGGCCAAAAGAAAGATGAAGACATCGAACTGCCCTTAAGCCCAGGGCTGCAATTATATTGTTTCCATAACCTAGACTGGCCACTACGGCCTCCCCTCGCTTCCGATGTCCTTTCGCGCCATGGTACCTCTTTCTCGGACTTTGACTACACGCAGGTTTTATCTACTAGCCCCTCAGATCCCTTTTGGCGTTATCACTCCTTGGAACACTACTCTCCATTGATGCTTTGGACAAGAGAGCTTGATCTTTCATTGGTTTCAGAACTTCCTCAGACTCTATCGCTTCGACAGTGCATTCGATGTTCGGCCTTAATCCTTGACACATCAATTTATCTGGGTGCTGCAACATCTACCTCTGAGATTACCAGTCCATTGTCGAGCAGTACTGAGAGTATCGCAACTCTTTCCTCCGCTGTACAGACTTGTGCCTATGAGCAGCCCAAGTTTGAAGACAGCCCTATTCAAACTTCTTTTGTACAGTACCCTCTGGCAGATTCACACTCCACACTTTCATCCAACACTCCAATCCCCTCCAAAGCTATTCAACCTCTCAATCACCTTTCTGGTTTGTTTTCTTCTCACATTTATGCCCTTTTTGATCAATATCAGATGGATTGTACTATTGATGACTCTTTATATGACTGGGTTCTTCGAATTCTTTCGTCTAACAATGCCCACGGTGTTTTTCATTACGCTGACCATTGGTACCCCTATGTCCAACTTTGTTCCGAGATTCATCTTGTACTCCCTTCCACGCGCAACTTGAATTTGATTACGTTTATTTATCAACTCTTTCATACCCTTCAATCTTCCCCACCCACTCTTTATTACTACCAATCCCCACCTACACCTCACGGTTTATGCGGCCTTTCCGCTGTCCATATACTACGATGGGCTTTGCACTCTACTTCGCCTGATCTACTGCTGCTGGACATCGACTCTAACGGCCTTTACTGGTCTGATCCGAGCACAATTTCTCGTCTCTTTTCGCAACATCGAGGTCTCTTGGCTTATACCAGCAAACATTTTCTATTTGGTGCCTCAGGTTTTATGAAATCCCATTCACCCACACCAACCTCTAGTGACAACGACGAATCTCCACATCCATTTGATTTTCGTACTATCCAACAGCCACACTTTGGTCAACATCCCTTCCCTCTTATTGATGTTCCCCTATCCTCACCTGACCTTCCACAAACTCCAATTACTATTTCATTATACCCTGACGACCAAGAGTTAGCTCAACAAGACAATCTCACTTCCTACTTAAAACAATTCATTGTATATGTTCACATAGCCCAAACTTTACAATTCCAATCCTTTACCATTACACCACAACATTCATTTATTCACGAGTGGCAAAAACAATTCCCTGGGTATAACACTCAACTAATTGACATTGTCCTTGTGTGGAACTCTCATCACACTACATGGGTCCGCACGGATTTCTCTGAAATCGAACAAACTGTTACTAAAGTAGTCACTGGAACCTGCCATCTTAGAATCGTTTTTCATTCCAGAGAAATACATGTTGCCTTTCCCCTCCTTAAACGTATTTACAATATTGCTATTCTCCCCACCTTCACCACCACCCAAATTACATCTCAGATCGCTTTATTGCTTGGAGATAGCACACGACGTATTCTTCTTACTCAAAATGGTCGTGTTTTGGACAATTGTTTTAATCTATGGCTCGCTCCACCTAACTTCATTGCCCAAATTGAGATCTCTCACGCCGCTAGAATCACTGCTTCTTACCAAGGAAGGCAATCCTCCCCACAAATACAGTTTTGTACATGCCATACATGGTGTGATACTACACAGACTCTTACTAAACGTTTTCAAGGTCAACGAGATGTTCCTCATCTAGCTTGCTGTATCTTTCGTCACCCACACACCAACTACCTTTATTTTCTTCCTATTTGTCCCACTACTACCCCTGCACACGTACATACAAAATTTTTACCTCCTCATTCCATTCATTGGTTACCTACCATCAATAACACCATTGTTAGTATGGATACACCCCTCATCCAGTATGGACGCATGATGGTCCTCGAACTACACGAACTACCTAGCACACTTAACATTCGTACAGAAACTTTATGGGGACAATCCATCTTTCACCTCAACATCCAAGAACCAACTGTTCTTTCACATCGACCACTCAGACGACTATATATTAACGCTCTATATCCTGCAGCCAAACCTCAAGTTCCTTTTCTCACCGAGCCCTTTTTCCTTGTTCAAGAATTAGAGGATCATTTAGATGCCTTTTTACGACTCAATCAGGACATATTACGTCCACCTTACCCACAACACCACCAAACGTTCGTCAAAGACTCTACTATCATCAACTATTCAGTTCAAAGTACTGATGATCCCTACATTATTCGCCGTAACCTCTACAACCATACTTACCCACAGACTGCCATCCGCCCTTATCCCATTAACCCTCATTGCTGGACCATTTCAGACCAATTCAGTACTTTTCTCCTACCAGTATTAAAAACAGTCGACTATACTTTTCTCGATGCCTTCCACGAAGCCCTACCACTCGTACTACGCGACAACTTTGATACTTTCTATATCCAAGCTGTTATTTTTCAGAATGAACAATATAATTTGCATGACAACATACCACAACTGCAAGGCGAACGTATTGTTTATTTACTTAAACCTGCCTTTTTGGACATTTATTTGCAAGAATCTAATACACATTGTCAATATACAGTCTCACCACTTACTCAAGTTAGCCAATTGAAGCAAATTCTTGAAACCTACTTGCATATTTCAAAACACCATATCATCATCCCTGCAGCAGATACAGACTGTGTCACTTCGCTACCTTTCCCACTATATATAGGTTTTCCCCCTCATGATCATTCCGATAACGCAACTCAAGCTTCCCAACTCACAGATCAAACTTCTACTACCTCTATACATACCATACCGCATCACCCTGCCCTCCAAGATGAATTCTCCACCTTTCACACTATACCTAAGAAGTTCTGGTTCACCAATTTAGATTTCGAGTCCCTAGCTAAACTCATATGCCCACGTAATGTTTTATGGGTACCCACACTTGATTTCATTAATGGCAATGCTTTTCATTATCCCCACTTCTCTCTCTTATCATGCTTCGTCTACGCCAATCATTGGTATGCAATCTATTATCAATCCCCCCCTGACGCACAACGATCTTGTGGCACCACTATTCTTTTTACATCACCCAATACCACTGCAACTCACTATGATCTACTGATCTCTTTTCTCACTCCACTTCTTCCTGAATGTACCTTTCTAACCCTTTATGTCCCCGACTCCACTATCGGACTATGTGGCCCCTCCCTTACTCAAACGCTCGTTAATTTTTTCATTAATCATTTGAAACCACCATCAACTGACCCAATTCGTCAATACTGTTCCTTTGACTTTTCCCAAGAATCACTTTTTCAACAGGCTTACGAGATCCGTCTTAAATTTCCTTCTCATCCCCGCACTGGACAGTTTCAGGGAGGTACCTACTCCACACTCATCCCTCTCACATCTATTATTCCACTTCTTACTCCTCCTATAGTTCTATCCCTTCAAGACGACCCTACTCAATTTGGCCATATCCCTTTACTCTACTGGTTTAATGACATTGACATGGACTTCCTATTCTCTCTTGTTTGTTCAACTGATATTATATGGGTTCCCACTTCTATTTTTTGCCACGATAATTTTTTGCCACGCCCACAAACATCCTTCCTCACCGCCTTCACCTTCGACAATCACTGGTATGCTGCTTATTATCAGTCCTCCTCTCCCCTAACTTCAACTCCCACTACTACCCTCTTCATCCCATGCACCCTTGCGCCCGAACAGCTCATTTATCTCGAACTATATGTTTCTCATCATGTCCCTCCATGTACCTTTATTACTCACTCTTTGCCTCAAGTTGCCCCTGGTCTTTGTGGCCCAGCTCTTGTTCAAGGTGTCATGAATTGGTTTCTATCTCAATCACCTTCTCTTCCTCTTCTTCAACGCATTGAACCATATAAATCATATGATCACTCTCAAAACACACTCTTTTGTCAAGCTTATGATTTACGTAAACGTTTACCTTATTCTCACACCACCTCACAATACTGCGCAGGCATGCATCCAACTACCGCATCTCCCACTCCTTCTCAACCTATTGGTTCTCATATTAATCCACCTAACACACCCACTACTTATGAGCTTGTTCGTGCTTGTGAAGAAGAAGAATCTCAACATCCTTTACTGTCAGCCACTGCACTACCACAATTTCCTGTCCGTATGCGCAACCTCACTCGACGATCTTTACCCCCATCTATACCTATCCTTGCTCATCTAGAATTGTTAGATCATCTTCAACCCAGCCCTCCACCATCACACATGACCCACACCATCTTCTACTCCCATGAGACCGTATGGCGTAAAAATATTATTCTCCCCCTCGGTTTCACACACTCACAACGAATTCAATGTGCCCTTCCAGGTCTTCGTCGCGTACTTTATGACAAACTGGATATCTATGTAGGTGGAGAGTGGAAACAAATCTTTGATTTTGACACCACTATTGATACTGAATCCATTCATTATCGGTTTCAATTCAAGAAATTTCTTATTCCTATCCACATCCATGAATCGAAACACGCCTTTTTACTCGAAGTATGGCCTTGGTACACCATTGCTGATGTAGCTCAAAACATTCAAACTCTCTTTCATTTGGCCTTTGGTAAAGTACAATGCCTAGACCACCCCTTTCATCGCCCCCTCACCACCATACAATCCCGTAAAATGCTTACTTACTCCATTCGAACACCAACTTACACTATCCAATGCCCGCCAGGATTCACCTTTCCTCCAGACTCATTTCATCGCCCTCTTTGCTGGTGTCAAACAGTATGCCAGTTTACACTTATGGCTCAGGTCACCTCTCAACGCATTCAACAACAATTATTCCATAATCTCATACCTGTTATTCTCCCATCCCGACAATGTATTTTCGTCCCTTTGTGTACTAAGGGTTCCTTTCGTGTTCTCCTTTATTATCTTTTACCCTCCTCACAACACACCAGACAATATGTCGCACTTGCCAATACCAAAATTTATTCTTTAGACGATTTCCTACCTGAAAGGCAAAATGTTTCTTATATTTATTTTCTTATTGTGCCACGTGGACTTCATTGTCTACCATCTATTGATACTCATTTGTTTCTTTTCCGCACTATGTGCAGTACTGAATATGAGCACCCCGATCTCTGTGCTATTGAGGTTATATGGGAATCTACTACATATGATCGACCACTCACTCGCACCATCTTTACACTTCGTTCCTACACTATTGGTGATTTACACATTACATTGGAACAATTTTGTGGCCCCGAATACTGTATCAGAACTCAACCTGATTTAGAGCATACATCTTCTATTACCAATCTCCCAATTACCCCTGTTTTTAACATTACACCTTTGCGGGCGCAAGACCCTCGGCCTATTCAAAATCTTACGCTCCAATTTCAAGATCACCTGGAAGAATTACCTGAACATCAATGGTTCACGGATCAAGATATTTTACACTTTCAAGTTCAACTTCGGCGTCAATATCCCAACCTTGCACCTATTAAAGCTCATCAACTTGACACGATTTTATTGCAACCCTTAGATACTTCTTGGGCCACCACAACTATCCATCTTAATACCTGGTTGCCTCTCTATTATGATCATGTTCTTTCTACTCTTATTGTTGGTCTGCCACAAGCTTGGTGTACTCGTACTAACGCAGAAGTTCTTGATCCCTTACGAAATATTTTTCAACATTTAATTGTACGACCATTACCTTCAGCACCAGAAGGCTGGTGTGGACCTCTTGCAATCTGTACCCTTTTCTATTGGATAGGCTATCAACAAGAACACTCTCCTCTTCGACAACTTAAAGATACTTTTACCGAGGCAATTAATCGCCCTAATCGTACTTTAGAAAACCTTGAAGCTGTACTACGTGCGGGAGGTCCAACTAAACGTACTCACTTCCAATCTTCCTCTTCCAACTCTATTCAACCTGCACCCTTATCCCAAGCTATGATGAATCAAGCAATCTTAAAAACCTTTTTTGGACTTACACGCAACCCTCAATCTTATCATTTTTTAGGGGCTGACATACCTCACCGCATTCTTTACCTTGCCAGATATGACTTTCTTGATTATGACCCCTTCTCTCCTTGTTACTATCAACTTTCTTTTCGGGGCCTTCCTCCTTCTTCCTTCAAACCACTTCCTTTTTCACCTATAATCCCTCAACTCATGCTTTGGTGGTTTACCACCTCCATACCTGACTATCATCTTCCACGTTCTATCCTTTGGGAATCTATTCCTGCCGAACAATTACCTTTATTACCCAGCAAAAACATGTCTTCCTATGCCTTTCATCTTATGTTTCAACCCTTTTTTCCTTGTGGTTCTTTTCAATGGGTCAGTCCCGAATTTTTCATGTCCAATGGTTACTTTTGTCACACACGTGATTTCCTGTGGGTGTCATTGTTCATTGCCATCAATCATTGGGTCCCTATTGTCCGCGTTACAGTTCAACCCCCTGTTTACCTCTTGTTGGTCTCACAAGGTTCGAATGTCCCTGCCATTATTACACAATTGAGCGAAACTCTCAATATCCCGGTTGGTCTCATTTGCACATTAGGTGAAACTTTCCCGGCTATCTATCCCGGTCTATGTGGACCTGCAGCAGCTTTTGCGCTTCTACGACGATTACGTAGAAGACATTTTTCTAATAATATAACTCCTTTTGTTCCCATCTGTCAACTTAGAGACTTTTCGTTTGCTAATCTATATCTTGTTCGGCAATACACACTCAATCTTGAACTACTTCAACCCTCCTTACGCGAACAAAATGGATACCTTGATCGGCGTGCTGGTGGTTCAGTTCTTGATGCCAATCCTGAACATACTCAACAGTTGCGACAATTAAATCACCTGCGTACTTTATTGCTTCCGCTTCCTGAATCTTCTTATCTCACTGACTATGATATTTATACTCTCATCCCTCAATTACAGATTGCTTACCCGGGTTGTTCCTTTCTTATCTTGCCGACAGTTCAAGACCTTGCGTCTATTTCCCCCACTTGGTATCCACTACTTGTCTTTTGTATTGTTTTCACTCGATGGTGCGTTATTTTACTTGATCACGATGATTCTATTTGCTTTACGACTATTCGCCTTGACCCTTCAGTTATACAACCCTATCTTCCAACTTCACTATTATTGCGTACCCATTTGGCCTACCATGCGCCATGTGGTCACGGTTGGCATGGTTATGCATTACTTTCTTTGCTCTTGTATGGTCAGAACACACCCACCCACATGGTTCTTCTTTTTTATCAGCTTACTTATCAAAGGCTCCATTCATCTTCCCCTCCCTTACTTTCAGCAGGTAACCCACATAGAATCTACACCTATCATCACTCTCATTTACCACCCTTACAACGAGACCGATGGCTTACCAATCATCAAATAGAGACCTTGTACTTACGTCGTACTTACGAGCCACACCAGTACATTATATTCGCAGTGGTTACTTATACAACTTTTTTCCTATCCTGCACAATGATCATGATTGGGCCACAGTTTTGTGCATCGATCAACATTGGATACCTATCTTTTATACGCAGCACAATAACACTGTAACCTTTAACTCCACTCAACTTACCCATTCCCAACTTATTGAACTCCACCACTGTTTTTCACAATTTGTAATCCATTATCATCCACTACCCCCCATTGCGACGGGATGGTGCGGTTACCAATCTATTGCCGCTTTGCTCTCTTGGGCTCACAATTGGCAGTATGACGCACGAGATTTGGCACATCTCTACGAACTCTGCACTACACTACCAACTATAAACCCGTATCTTGCCTATATCACTGCTGGTGCGCCTACAGCAATCCGACCAACTGACCTCGATTGCCCATGTACAGCTGACTACATTCCAGTGCCTTGTCAGTCTTCAGTTAACAATTTTCCAGCACAACTCACCCCACAATTCTTGGACTCTTGTCCCAAACCTGATTTTCAATACTATACATCTTGGAACACGCTTGATTCTCAACATTACAATGCTGAATTAACTGCTGTACTTTCTACATTGCCATTTACCCATACTCACCATCTTCATCTTGGCTTAGCCGATACTCTAGATGCCAAGCTAGATGAGCTCTTACAACCTGACTCTGCAAAGCTTGTACGAGAACTTTTGGCTTCGTCACAATTTCAGCTTTATTGCCCTTATAATAATAGTCTTTTTTATACATCTACACCACATAACATCATTGGAGTTGTTCTACATATTTTTCATGACTTTTCAATTGATACTAATTTGTACGTTGTTGTGATGCGACCTTCATGCCTTGCATCTGATTATTGTAATCACACTGGCAAGAAGCTTTCAACTAATGGTATCCTTTTTGTCGTTGTTCCAAAATCACATACCGATAGATTTTCCTCTCGCAAACACTCCATTTTGATTATTCTCCGCTGTACTCTTTTGCTTCACGATGGACTCCTTTGGACAACCTTTTCGATACCCCCTGCTTATGAAATTGCTTACGAATTGGGAAACGTTGCGAATTTTAATATTATAGACCTTTTTTCAGGAATTGGAACATGGCGTCTTGCAGCCACATACTTATCCCAACATCAAATTATATGCTCAGTTGATCTTGATAGGCCATCACTTCTTACACAAGCTCAAACCTTTAATCTTCCTCTTAACACTCTTGATACAACTCTTTACAATATCATAGATCGACCTTTTCTCTTATGTCACGATCTCCAGGATCTTTCACTCTTACCACTCTTTTCTCTTCTTACCCCTACTTTATTATGCGCATCACCTCCATGTCCACCATGGTCTAATGCAGGCACTCAACAAGGTTTAAATCGCCCAGATGGCCTTCTTACTTTGTTGTGTTTACTCTATTCTTACCTTTTACAAACACCAATAGTCTTGGAACAAGTCTCAGCCTTCTTGGATCACCCTCATTA
The DNA here is from genome assembly GCA_000507305.1 of Breviolum minutum Mf 1.05b.01. Lineage (NCBI taxonomy): Eukaryota > Dinophyceae > Suessiales > Symbiodiniaceae > Breviolum > Breviolum minutum. The sequence continues at coordinate 29,953 of DF241384.1, read as the reverse complement.
TACCATTTTTTCATTAATCACTCAGATACTTGGTCTTACAATTAAGTTCAAACAACCCATTAATGCTGCCAATCATGTTCCTGTTTCACGAAACCGTGTTCTCTTCTGTTGCTCTCCCTCTACAAATACCCCCCGAGGTTTCCTCCCACCATGGATTCTTTCTTCTCACAAACCTACCCTTCGATCTAAACACTTCCTACCTTTGCACAGTCCTCTTTTGCGACACTCTTCCTTACAGCTCACGTCCGAAGAGTTGACAACTTTGCGTGACCCTACTCTCTTGCCTACTTGGTATCCACTTCCCACTGCTCCTACTATTCAGCGTCGTCTACGAAACATAGGTGATGTCTTAGGAGCGATCATGTCTTCTTACCCTAAACAAACCTCTTTGCCTTTTTCTCTTTTGCAGACAAATGGTTTGTTCACTGAACTCATCTCCACTTCCTTAAATGATGTCCGTCGGTTTCACCCCCTTGAGTGGGCTGCTGCACTAGGCTGGCCACCCCTCCTCCGTTTACCAATTGACTTACATCTTTCGTGGCACCAACTAGGCAATACTTTATCACCTCAACAAGCTCTGTATGGTCTCTGTTCTGCCCTTTCTGACTCTACTACTTCTTACGACTTCTTGTCTATCCTTGATGTACTTTTGTCTGATTCCATCGATCTCTCTGTTGTTTGCTTTTCTGTCTGTGATGGCTTCTTCTGCGCCGAGAACGAAGCTTCTTCCATTCGAAATTTTGTTCCTCCTACCGTCCTTCCTATTCATTCAGTCCAAACCGGTCTCTATCATGCCCCTCGTAATCTCCTTTTACGCACTCCCACCACCGAGATCATTGTCACATATTTACAACATGAAACTTTCTTCTCATTTTGTCAACGTTTAGGTATCTCTTTCTCTGCTATCACTTCTCCTCAAAATTCACCACTGTGCCTCTCTTCTACCATGTTGCAACTCTTTCTGCAATATCGGTTTCTTAATGCCTCTCATCCTTTAAGAGTGTCTCGTCCACTCTTTTCTTCCCCATTTATTCTTTTTCAATCAAAAAACACTCAAGGTTCTTTTTATCTGTTGGATGATTCAGCAGGCCGGATCTGCATTGTTAACTGGGTACTAGGAGATACCACAGGATCTTATCACACTTCCGCTCGATCACTTCAGGACATTATTGGAGAATGGGTTCCACTTCAAAATTATTTCACCAATGTTCATACTACAACTAGAACATATGCAGATATTCGAAATGTTCTTCCTACCAAGGAAACTATTTCCTTCACTATTCAAGTCCCACGTGCCTTTCATCTCCGATTACTTACTGTGGTTACCTCTCAAACAACACTACATGTTCGTATGGCCACCTCCCTCACTATGGATCTTTTGTATCACTTTTTGGCTACTTCCCTTGGTCTTAGTGTTGGCACATTTTCTTTGTATTCTCGTGACACTCTGCTGTCCCGACAACATGAATGTCGTCTCCTTTCTACTAACCAAATTCATTTGGTACTGGCCACTAATAGTCCTCATTTCTTATGTCCTCTCACGCTGGATCAACTCAATCCTATACTTTACCTTGTTAATCATGTCCAAATTTGTCCTCATGACGACACTTCTCCTGCTGTTTCTCCTACTTCTCCTCCTGTTTACCAATATCTTCTCACTGGTGCACTTGGCCGAAATTTTGTTTTGCTACCAGCTCCTACAGTTGCAGCACTACGACAATATTTGTTACTTCAGTTTGGTGTTGACGACTTTCGTTTCTTTCAACAAGGCCAGAAATGCACAACTACTCTTTCCGCCGCCCCCATCGAGCTTCGTATTCCACTCTATGGTGGTTTTCAATTTGTCATTCGCGGACTTTTTGGTACTCGAACTATCCATTTACCTGATTGTTCTGTGATTGCTCTTCTAGATCTTTTAAGGACTCAATATGGTTTTCAAGATTTTTATTTAATCCAACAAAATAAACCTGTACAGGCCTATCTGTCTCTTTATCTCCCAGTCTATGTTTTGGGTCGTTTACGTGGTGGTATGAAACCAACTCAAAAACACCAATCCACGCCTCCTCAAAACTCTCAGAACAAACTACGTAGACAAGATGCACTTGAAACACATCCCATTGAGAGCTCTTCAGATGACTTAATGGACCCTACCAATCTTTCTACTGATGATAAGCTTGACCTTATTCTTAAATCCACACAATCTAATAGACGTGAAACCCGGCGTATGACCAAAACTATTCGTTCCTTAGAAACTGAGTTTGCTAGTTCTTCCACTAGGATGGACAACATGGAACAACAAATTACCCAATTACAGACCGATATCCAACAAATCAAAATGGATCCTTCTAATAAAACTGATCCACCCTCTCGTCGCTCTTCAGTTGATAGTACTGCTTCAGGACCTCCTATTACCCCTGAACTTATGGCTAAAAAGATGCGAACACTTTATTTTCGAGGGTTTCCTATAGATACCAAACAGAATATACTTAAATGGATGGAACAATATAGTATTGCTGACGTTGAAGAAACATACACCCTAGGGCAACTTTCAGACACTGCGGTTGTCGTTTTTAAGGATGAATCCTCTCTTTGGACATTTCTACGTCAATGCCCTAATAATAAATGGCATATTTACGATTCTTCCCAAATCTATGTCGGTCTTGATAATCAACTTCGAGGACAACGACCTGAAGAAAATAAAGCTATTCGTAAACTATATCGTGCCTGTATTCAAGTGCTTTCTCCCAAATACCCAAATCAAGATATATCTCAAACTCATGTTTATCGTAATTACACACGGGGCATTGTTAAAATCCATAATGGAACTGATTGGGAAGATGTAGCCCATTGGGATTCTCGTATTAACAAGCTCATCTTCGCCGCGGACAACACGGAGTATGAATCAGCCTGGAAGGCGCTTATGCACTGACTATTTTATGTCGCTTATGGTTTTATATGCAGCTTTTATGTTCACTGGCACCATGGATATCCTTTCGGGGAAGCCCTCAATCCGGGCCCCGACCTTTCTATTGCAAGTGTCAATGTTACCTCTCTTGTACTTCACTACGAACAACTACTTCATCATGACGTCGTTCTGGTGCAAGAAGCGCGACTTACATCCTTTGGTCAACAGTATATGCAGATGATTCTACAGGAGAAAGGTTGGTCAGCTATNATCTTCTCTTTGGACATTTCTACGTCAATGCCCTAATAATAAATGGCATGTTTACGATTCTTCCCAAATCTATGTCGGCCTTGATAATCAACTTCGAGGACAACGTCCTGAAGAAAATAAAGCTATTCGTAAACTATATCGTGCCTGTATTCAAGTGCTTTCTCCCAAATACCCAAATCAAGATATATCTCAAACTCATGTTTATCGTAATTACACACGGGGCATTGTTAAAATCCATAATGGAACTGATTGGGAAGATGTAGCCCATTGGGACTCTCGTATTAACAAGCTCATCTTCGCCGCGGACAACACGGAGTATGAATCAGCCTGGAAGGCGCTTATGCACTGACTATTTTACGTCGCTTATGGTTTTATATGCAACCTTTATGTTCACTGGCATCATGGATATCCTTTCGGTGAAGCCCTCAATCCGGGCCCCGATCTTTCTATTGCAAGTGTCAATGTTACCTCTCTTGTACTCCACTACGAACAACTACTTCATCATGACGTCGTTCTGGTGCAAGAAGCACGACTCACATCCTTTGGGCAACAGTATATGCAGATGATTCTACAGGAGAAAGGTTGGTCAGCTATCTGGGGTCTTCCACGTCCACCACAACAAAGCACTGCAGCAGATGATTCTATGAGTGGAAAATGCGGAGGAGTTGCTATTTTATATCGTACTTCTTTACAATTTCAGACCGCCCCTGACTTCCTTCTAGAACCCTACCCCCTTTTACGTACGCATCGCTTTTTACATACCATTTTATCTATTGAGTTCGGTCCCTCTATACATTTTATGACTGTTTATGGCTATACCGGTGCTGATGTTCATGTTGAATCACAAACTCAAAATGATCTTCTAATGAGTACTGTTTTCGAATATGCCGCCAGTTTTGGCAATACACCTATCTTTATAGGAATGGATGCTAACACTACTACTCTTTCTTCGTCTTCTCTTTCTCAGGCTTATCTCTCGCAGAGGTGGTATGATCTTGCCTTTTCTTTTTTCTCAACTCCAGGATGAACCCCTTCAATCTACCTGTTTTGCCAAAGGTACCACTACTGGAAGACGTATTGATTTTGTGTATGTTAACTCTCCTGCTGTCCTATCTGTTAATAAGTTTTACTTAGAAGATAATACATCCATTCCAACCCATCGTCCACTTGTTTTTCGTATAAACGTTGATCTTTTTTCTGAACAGGTTAAACGTTTGGCCCTCCCACCTACTCACTATGATCTACCCAAACCAACTACACATTTTATTCGGGCCTTTCACACACTCTTTCAATGGGATATCAATAATTTTGACTCAGATGTTGATAGCGCTTATGATTGTTGGACACAATGGGCTCAACAATACCTTACTTTGTTAACTAATCATAACTTTTGTTCACGTGGAGCTTCCCCCTGCATTAAGACCGGTAAACCTGCCACACCTGTTACTCGCGAACTCCCCTATTCCTATCGTCCTTATGCTACACTTTTTAATCAAGTTGTTTCAACTATTGCCCTACTACAACATAATCCCGACATTGTTACTGAAGTTTCTTTTAAGCATCGTATCTCTTCTATCGCTGCCTCTGCTAGATCCCTATTTGATACTTTCATACCATCGGGTCCTCCTACTCGATGGTTACCTAGTCTACGTGATTTATTGACTGAATTTCGTTTACAAGAACAAAAGACCACTCATCAACAACGTCGAGACGTTTGGCACTCTTGGATACGGGATACTTGGGCACTTAATAGCAAAAAGATATATCAGTTGATTAAAGGAAAGTCGGTTGAACCCTTTACTTGCTTACAATACCAAGGACGTATCATTACTGACCGTTCACGTATCGATGCTTTACTACAAGATTCCTGGCGACCTATTTTTGCCAAGTATCCAGATGGCGAAACTAAATCGCAGGATTATTCCGCTCTCTTTTCTCTTGCATCAGGCACTTATCCACAACATTCTCTCCCTCCTCTTACTCTCGATGATATCCATTATGTCCTTCGCAAAAAACTTAAAAATAACACCGCTACTGGTTTGGACGGATGGAGACCACATGAACTAAAGAGTTTGCCTGATTGTCTTTTGTTAGCTCTTCTAGATATTTTTCATTTATGTGAAAAAGAAGGCCGCTTTCCCGCATCCTTTTATTATTCTTATACTACTCTTATCCCAAAAGGAGTTGCTCGCACGCCCCTCAGTCTTCGACCCATTACTGTACTTCCCGTTCCTTACCGCCTTTATGCTAGTTTACGCTGTCAGTCTCTTTTACTCTGGCAGAATACCTGGATACACTCTTCCCAGTTTGCCTTTTGTAAAGGCCGTAGCACTACTAGTCTCAATAGCCATCTTTCTTTTGATCTTCTTTCTAGGTATCAGACACATGGTTGCTTCGCTGGCTTACAGTTCGATTTTGCTAAGTGTTTTGATTCCATTCCTTACACAATCATTTGGACCGCTTTGCGACATTTTGGTTGCGATTCTGCCCTCGTTGACCTTCTGTCCCATCTGTATTCTAATATTTCGCGGTGTTTTCGTTATGCAGGTTGTTTGGGCTCTTTTTGGTTTGCCACCAATGGACTACTTCAAGGTGACCCTCTTAGTGTAGTTATTCTTAACTGTGTGCTCTGTCCACTAATTACTCGTTTGTCTTCTTACACCGGCCTTACGGTGTACGCTTTTGCTGATGACCTTACTGTTGTTTCCAGTTCTTGGGATACTCTCTTACTTGCTTATGACTTGCTTATTCAGTTTAGTTCTTCCTCTGACCTTTGCCTCAATCTTGGTAAGTGTCAGCTTTGGAATAAAGGCAACCCTTTTGGCAATTATCCCGCGTGTTTTGATCAGTTTATGTTTTGTTTTTACCCTTTTTTGCTTGGTGCGCCTATTGATATTGGCATTCCTTATGATGCCTCCCTTTCCACTACTGACCAGGCTGTCCTTCTTCGTGCACAGCGTATTGCTAAGCTGCCTCTCCCATATGTTGTGTCCTATTGTCGTTTTACCTCCTTAGTTTCTTCATGTTATAATCATTTTGCCCTGTCTTGTGATATGAGTGCTTCCCAGGTTACCTCTCTTAAACATGCTATTACTACTATTTTAGTTCCTAAGCGTAGCAAATGGCTTTGTCGTGNTATTAACTCCTCTCCGAGCTCCGTTGTACAGTTGCCAGAGGACGTTTCACCGATTTCATTTTTGTACAGCCCTGGTTAACAAAGCCATTCAAAGCCGTCATTTGAGAGCCAAAAAAAAGATATCCCATTATTATCTACAAGTGTTTTATAAATCCCAGCTGTTTTTTTTTCTAGATTGTTTCCATCGACAGTATCACACACACACCGGAAGAGAAGCTAAAAAATTCCTTGGAAGGTGGTCAGTGCATGAAAATGAATCTAAAACCAATGGGACCTTTGGCGTTTGACATTTTTGGTTTGTCAAAGGATTGATGGAAAAAACGACGTTCTTATTTTTTTTTATCGTGGCAAGGGCAGGTGCTTGGAAACCCTTCATTGACTTTACAGGGTTCTTGTGGAATTTGCACATGTCAAGATATGTCAAGATATTTCGAGAAACCTCAAGCCCCAAGTTCCACAAGTTCGCTGCAATGTAAGACAGGCAGGATTCAAAATATGTGGGCAAAAGACTTCTTGTCCAACCAGCTGATTTTTCCTGAGAAAACAGCAGCAGGGGGATTTCCCTTTATTGAGTGCCAAATATGGTGTTGCTAGATTGAACTTGGGGCAAAGGTATGTTGTAAAGCATTTTTTAGCAACATACACTCACTTGTTCAGTAGAATTGGCTTTCAATGTTAGCATTTTCCCAAATATGGTTGCAGAATTTGCTACTTTATGCATGAAGAAACAAGAGCATCATACTTTGTAATGTTTTGATTTCATGGTTTGTAGAGCAAGAAGCATGTGCATTGTGATAAAGGATGAGTCACGTGCCTTAATAGCTCTATTGTTTGTTTGCAGACATTTACATGTATCTAGCTGGTGGTTTCAAATATTTTTATTTTCATCCCTACCTGGGGAAATGATCCAATTTGACTAATATTTTTCAAATGGGTTGAAACCACCAACTAGATATGTAATTTGACATGAGGTTATTCAACCTTGCCAGTGCTTCTATAGTCGTTTCCCTGCTTGCTGTGCCTAAAACCTCCAGCGAGATACCCCCGTGAATTCAGCCCGCCGAAAAAACATGTGTTCGAGAGAAATCTTGGTAGATAGTAAGCTCAACATGTTTTTTTTTAAAATCCAGCTCGGTAAATAGAACCCCATCGTATTCACGAGTGCTTCACTTTTGTTGATCTTTGTTATTTTTTTTGTTTTGTTGGGGGGATATGTACATTACATATATATATATATGTATTTATATCTATTTGCATATGCATATGAACAGTATTGTGTTTACATTATATACCCTAACAGTTGAGGGGAGATGTAGATACATTTTGATACAAAAGTAGGGTTCTTTAAAGTGGCTTTTTCACGAAAAAAAGTCCGTGGCTGGACAACGGGGACATCCTTCACGATGTGATTCCCACAGGAATTGGTTTGATCTCTTGTTAGCCGCCACTGGCTTTGCAGATATGGTGATCCAGCTACTTGGGATGAATTTCACTGGAAAACTGGTCATTCTGGTAGGGATGGAAAGAAGTGGCTTTATTAAGCATGTTTACAAAGAAAACTATAAATAAACTTTGTTGCTTGGAGTGATTCTTAGAGGGCAACGGTTGATAGATCACACTTCACTCAGATTGGCGTAGAGTGCCAAAATCTTGACAAAAGTAGATGCCAGTATCCATACCAAAACAAGCTTTCTGCACAACGGTGACACATATTAGTACAGAAAAACCCATGGAACACGGCATGGTTACTTGAAATACAGCGCAATTTTAAAGTTAAAACTCAGCGGCCATCAGTGGCAAACATTCCATGCATCACGGGCTTCGCCATTTCAGCATCACGGGCTTTGTCCATTCTTTTTCGACTCCAACCCGAAAGGGTTTTCCTTGGAAAATATGTTGAGCAAACTGCTTAAAACTCCAAAGGAACATCTCCAGTGAATTATTATGGCAATGGAAAATCACCAAATTCTTTATGAGAGATACGTCGACTCAAATGGTTATTTTTCCATTCTCATGTTCGTTTTCGGGGGCGCCGGGGTGTATCAAAGAAATGCCCATGAAGCGTTTCAATTTATGTAAGATTTTTGTTAATCCTTCACAGGCTGGCTTCCGGACAAGAGGCAGAAATCGGAGGACTCTTGGCGTACGGGTTTGTTGGTCGTATCTCGTATCGTCGGGTTTGTTGCTTCGAAATGTATGGAAAAATGTGTACTGTAATGGGATACTATGGTTTAGTATGGTTTGAGTTACTTACATTTGAGTAGTTTAGGGTTGCAATTGTATGACAAATATACATTTGGTGTTTTTGGGATGGATATACCAGACAGATTCATATGTTTTTTTCCCACCATTGTGGCCTATCTATAGGACAAGGAATGAAAAGGAGCTCGTTGTCCATGAAGAGCACCGTTGATGGCAAGTTTGATTCCGCTGTAGAATCATTTGAAGGTTTTTGAACTCATGACTTACGATAATTGGGTGGAAATGCCACCATGTCAACATGAGAAAAGTAGGCTATCATTGCAGGCCTTCTCTTCTTTTGATGTTCCTTTGTTAGTCGGAATAAAATATTCATTTGACTTATGTTATTCAGATGGATTGAAATGAAGTCAGGCCCTGGATCTTGTGAGCAAGATGTCGTTTTTCTTCAGTCAAGGGTTCCATGTGCGGACTTGTCAGTGGTTAATAACCATGGTGATCGGTTTCGTCCCCTAGGCCTAAGGATCGGGTTGTGAGACCCCTTCGTTTCATGGCCGTTTCATAGATCTAAATGGCTTACCCTTTCTCCCATAACCATAGTTCAGTGGAACATCACCCTAAATGGAAGGAAACTAATATTGGAGGGATCCATTTTCCACTTCCATGATTCTGGGAGGAAGGGTATAAATGGTAATTACTAACCCTAGGGATCCAATCACCGAAACTGAGAATGGTAATGGAAGCTAAATACCTTGTTTTTCGGAGGTGATTATACACCCCAATCATCATTTGACAAGGTGATTGGATCCCTAGGTGATTGGATCCCTAGTGTTTTAAATGGTTGTTTCAATTGGATGATTCCAAATCTTTATATAGGAAATGGTTGGAAATCACCATTTCCATCCATTTTGTTTTTTGCCTTTTTCGCCCTCTGACAGCCATTACTCTTACGGCGACTCAGGCACCGGCTTGCTGAGATTTTGCCGTCACCGGGGCAGCGATTTTTTGGGGCTATATAAGGATTTTTTCCCGGGACTTGAAAAAGGATGGTGTCATTTGAAAGAGGGTTGACACATAGAGTACCGTACAAATCCGTACAAAACCCTTAACTACTAGGGTGTTTTAGTTGAGGGAGAATTTCATCCATTTTGGGGGTATTTTTGACCAATGGATGCCAATGGCTTGAATAGTGGCCGTGTGATTGCTGACCTACACGGATGAGTTGTGTTTCGATTCACTCCCATGTTCCACATTGATTCGCGGTTTCAGCCGAATCAAACAGCGTGGTCAAGCTTAATTTCCAGGCCAAGAAACAATGTGGAAATTCCAAGTGAAAGAGATGGTAAAATGATGCGTTTACAGGGTCCGCTATGTTTCTGAACCGTGTTCCTAGAAGTCTTTCGTAACCAGCACATGATTGATGTTCCCTGTTCGAAAAAGGTCTAGCGGGCGGGGATCCTGTGGTGAATTGAATCCTGAGGTTATATAAGTGTTTTTCCATCTCAAGCCCCCCAAAAACTTTAACCACCAAAACAACAAGAGGTGGGCCCTGGATCCAGTTATATAAGTAGGGGCTGAAATAAACTGCAGGCAAACCCCATGCCACGGGGCCCCATAATGCTCGATTTATTTGCGGGGCCCACCTTCTAGAGGCGCCTTGGAGCTGATGGGGGAGACGACTTTGTGAGGGATTTTTTGGGATCTAGAAAGTTTTTCTTCCTGGCAATTCTTTGTGACCTTTTTGGGATGGTTAAGTGACCCTTGTAAATGGTTAAGTGACCTCCAAATAGGGGATAAAAGGTCACTTTGAATCACCTAGTTGATGAGGTTTCAACACTGCGGGTGGAATTTTTGCTGTCCCTTGTTTTTTTGATTTTTGCAAAATCTCAGCTTCCGACCCCTTGAAAAAATGCAGAGTGTTTTTTTGTTTGTTGAGGTTTTACTTCAAAAGTGGTATATTTTTTTCTCAGAATGTCGAACCATCTTGAAGGGAAAACTTGGCAAATTGCAGGAGACGACTGGGACTGGGTGACTTTGAAAAGATGATCCACGAAGAAAGCTGAAAAGTTGTCATAAATTGTAAGGCAATATATGTTCTATATAGATGTTTGTCCATGGAATCCCCGAGTTCATCCCAAACATAAAGGTTGACGCCTATATCATATGAAGCGATTTGGATCTACTAGCCACCACCAACACACCATGAGAAATGGATATGTTCCCCCCAACCACCAGGAACTTTTCTGGCTCAGCCCCCTGAGGCTTGATTCGTCTAGTGCGGATCGTCAAGGTCTTCAGAATAAAAATTCTCAAAGTGCCTTGGCAGCCTTTTACAGGGATTCATTAAATGGTACCAATGTTCCGGTGAAATTAGACAATTGCAAATTTGTATGTTGATGTTGAAGGATTTCCCCCTTCTAGTGCATTCTTTGGATTGGTTAAAACATCATATTTACTCGTAAGAAAAAAAACAAATCCACTCAGAAAAAAAACGGTCAGGTTCCGGAATTTCCTGTTCACTTCTCAAATGTTTGGAGATATTGGCAAGTTTGCAAGTATTCATCGTTCACTTACCCATAGTATCCATGTATGGCATATTCACCTACATTTACCATAGAAATCCACCAAATGAAGGTGAATGTGCCATACATGGATCCTATGGGTTAGATATTTACACGATATGTTATCTTTTTCCCAGAAATAAAGCAACGTGCCGCAACCGAGACGCGACGGAAAGATGGATGAAGGGATCAATAGCTAGCTGGATTGATTGACATCATTCATATTGATTATGTGCATTTGACAGCTATATTAAGATAGATCAACGCAGCTGAGCTCCATATAGTCTCCAAACATGCCATGTTTGAAGCATCATTTTAAATTGACAACGAGAACTCCCATACTTCATGCACGGAAATTGTGTTTTCTCACATCTTTCACCATCACAAAATCTGAAAAAAAAACGGGACCTGGAGCTGCCAGGATTTGCGTTTGATGATTCGTGGCCTCATTGCTGGAATCAAAACTTTGAGCTTAGCATTTTTATTGCTCTTTGCACCTTGGAATCACACTTTTGGATCTGATTGGATTGGTTAAAACAACCAAGAAAACCATATTCAACCCCCCTTGGGAAATGATGGTTTCATAAGGCCTACCTCAGGGGAAACCAACGGTGGATTACTTGTTTCAATGGATGGTTTTCTGTTTGGAACATTTTGGGAGGTAAAACAATCAATCAAGCAACCAGTCAATCAAACTGAACTTCAACCAATCAGTCCATCAACCAATCAACCAATCGATGCATCAACCATCATGTTTCAAATATATTTGTCTATTTCTCAAATAGTATACCTCCTTTGTCACATTTTATGTATATAATCTATGTATCAGCTATCATCTTAAGGCAGTGCTCTATGTCATTGCGGGTTTTGCCACCATCGGCATTGGAACCGATCAAAAGCTGAAACAAATCGGCCTTGGACAAGATGATCTCAGTCGTTCCTTGGTCAAACAGATGCGTTGTACAAAATCGAGTTGATACACCAAACCTGGGTCATTAAACTACCCATTTTCTTACTTGGCCAATGGCTAAACGGCTTAAACTTTTTGGGATTACATATTTAGTAGGGAAAACAAAGTTCAAACTTTTATTCCAGGGTCCAGGGTCCATTGGCTAAGTGAGTTTTGGGGGATCAAAATGCAAAAGGCATGGTCATTTTGAGGGATTTCCCCTAGAATAGTGCAGTGTTTTGGGTTGGTAATAAAACGACCCGTGCCAAAGTGGAGCCCAGTCACCAGTTATAAGTACTTGTAGGGTTATTATAACTCCACTTATTTCGGGGTGAAAGAACCCCAGTTACCCCTTTATTTTCGGCCATTTTATAGGGATGAAAAAACTCCGTTTACAACTAGTGTAGGGTGCCCATCTTGACTGGAAATTGTTCACATGCTGTCCGGGTGCGATCTTGAGTGTTTCGGCAGTTTTTGTTTTTGTGTTTTGCAGTAGTGTGCATGCTTTGGCGTCTACCACACTTTTACGCCCTGAAAAGATAAATTAAAATCATGTCATGCTAACTGCTTTTGGCTGTGATAATAAGTGAAAACCCATCCTGCCATCCTGACATCCTGACCTGGGAATATGTACATTTTGATTGATGCTTTTTGAATTGGTGTAGATAGAGGACTAGGATAAATGGGATATCCCGGGCAACATATGCATTCCCTCTTCTAGATACTGCCAACTTGATGGAATATGTACTGTATGTATTATGTTTTATATTATGTTCAATCTATATTATATTTGTGTGTTTTCTGTATAGATTGCGATGCCCTTTGTTACACGGGGGCCTAATTTGGTTGATTGGTCCTAAAGCACTTGTGTAAAGTTTAAATTAATTTTGCTGGAAGATGTTTGGGACCCAATAGGTACCGAGGACGTTGGATGAATAGAGACGACATGGATAGTGGTGCTTCCATGCTGTGTTAGATTCTATAACGGTTTGATCTAGATGCATGCTCTAAATCGAGAAGTTTGCACAGGTATTTGGAATGATGTGTGTTTAACAGCCTGTAGCAAGCAAAGAACAAGATCATAGTTTTTTTTTTCCGGTCTACTCTGAGCGAGATGCTTTCTCAAGCCTGAACTGGATTTAAAGATGTGTTGTACAGAATATGAAGGTGGGTCTTCTTGCAGCAGTACAGTACTCTGTGTGTACACGGGACGAACAGAGAGCATATAACATATCCTACTTATCCGGAGAAATGATTCACATTCTGTGTATCTCTTGACAAGGTATTTCCTGCATCTGGCCAGCTGATTAACAGATGCCGTGGTTTAGTAAGGGAATCCACCAATTTATTCAGGTCTTTAAAGCTAATTTACATCCAGAGGTACACATGCGTTTATACAGAAATTATTCTATAAATAATTTACCCTCCAGCATTGCCATGGACTTCTTTTCATGGTGTAGTAGTGCTTCCCCCCCCCAAAAAAAAAACATCAAAAAAAACTTCCGGCAGTTTTTTTCGCCGCCAGTTGTTGGAGTTCAGCATTCATTTGCCCCTCTCGTCTTAACATTGGGGCAACAATTTCCTCCTGTCAGGTTATTTCAGCAATATCCCTGCCACCATGTTCACGGCCTTTAGATGCTTCAATGGCGAATGCGTGCCTTCAGCTGCATGGAGGCTTGAATCATAGGACGGCACGCACCCCGTTACCATATGAATGTATAGGTAATCAGAAAAAACACAAAAAACACAGCACACTTTTTGTGAAACCCGTTTTATGTTTTTTTGTATCCATGTATGGTACATACTTTTGAGAGGTGAAATTTGGATAACCAATCAATACGGAGTTTGTCCATTCATGCGCAAGGTGATGAAACAACTGAATCTCAACCATTTGCAACTCTTCAACTCTATCATCAAATTAAAGATTGCAGAATCTAAATTCATAATGAACCGGTAATTTGTGTTACCATTTTGTTTTTATATGTTTTGCATATGTTTTGCATATGTTTTATGCAAACTTAAGTGTCAATTCCTCCAAATTCCTGCAGACATGCCGTTGATTTGACTGAACATATATCTATGACTTTCAGGTAATAATTTTTTTATAGCCCATATACAATACCTTCCATGTATAGTATATTTATCTACATTTAGCTGGTATTTTTCATGATACCAGTACATGTAGGTAAATATATATATATATACCAGTCTCATGGGATACTTTTGTCATCACAGCGTCCGAAAATCGAGGTGACTGAGTCGGGGCAACCTATCCCATTCATATTGGCCGAAGAATATGGATTGGGTTTTATCCTCAGTGACTTGGTGTTTTCAATGGATGGCTGGACTAGTTGGTGGTTTCAAAGATTTTTTTATTTTCACCCTTAGTTGGGGAAGATGATCCAATGTTGACTGATATTTTCAGATGGGTTGAAACCATCAACCAGGGATGGTTGGAAGATATGGAAGATCCGAGATCCTTTCGGGATGGCATCTTTTACGGTGCAATGTTAGTTTTAGGGGTGGTATACTCTCTGGAAGTTTAACCGTTCGCCCATGAAAAGTTACCAACACCCAATAGGACAGGATCATCTTCCACCCACCATTTTTCAGGGGCGAGCTGTAGAACTTCGGGGGTGCAATCGAAAATCTGAGACATCTTGATAGACTTGATGCTTGGGAAGGTTTAGTAGTGTGAAAAATATGATTTGGAACCTTAACTTTGGTTCGGAGAGCTAGTTATTACAGTTAGACACTTAAATGTTTGGAACCTTGAACTTCGGTTAGGAAGGCTTTAGTCTAAAATGGAGATATGAGATATCTTTCTTCAACGGTAGAAACTTGGGTCCCGTCACCGAATTTCCAGGTTGGGGGATCGGGGATGGTACCCTCCACCTGAGAATAGGCAATCCCAAAAAGAAACGATCTTATTCCAACCACCCATTTGTAGGCGCAAGCCGTTCGTTTCAGGGATGGTAAGTCTTTTGGTTTAGTCTTGCAAACGGATGCAAAATCATGATACTGTTGATGGAAGAAATCCTGCACCACCTGGGATGTATAAAACCTTGTAAATAGTGGGGTAACCTACCTATCAACTGGTGAAGGTTCTTCTTCCATCAACAGTATGACACCTATCTATGGGCGATAGGTCGTAGATATTTACTACACATACATATGTATATTCATGTACCCTTTCTGTGTACTGTACACAAGCACTATACAATCTATACAGTAGCAGTTTTGATGTTAAGCTTGGTCAAAAGAACTCCAGCTGTTCTGTTTTGAGTTCCAGTTGCGAAGACAAACTCAAAATGAAAGAAAACATCGCAGCCCGAAACTGACCTGTTAAAGAAGAAACGTAAATCAAAGTAGATGATGGTTCCCAAATTGCCTGAGTTGTGAGCTATACACCCCTGAAAACTGACATTGGAAAATCCCTAGTTTAATAGGAAATACATCGACTCAAACGGTGGATTGTCCAGCCAGTCATGTTAGTTGAGGTTTGGGGGATATTCCCCAAACCTCATGTGCATGGAGAGAGAGAAACATCATTTGCAAATTCCAAATCTCTTGTACAGTTGCCAGGCTTAGCTCATCAGAGCTGGTATGATAAATCTTTGGATCTCCATGATATCAATGTTAGCATTTTTGTATTTTGTAAGTATTTTGAGAGGTCTCACATGCTGATGTTGGTTCATGTTTTAGCTCATAGAAACAAACATTTGCTGACATTGTCATCTTGAGCTGGGTAAGCTTCTCGCACTTCATTTTTCTCAATAATGGAGCATAGATGTTAAAGTGGCCATGGTCAGATTGATATCTTTATTCGGGACGTGTTCCAGGTTATGTGGCCAGCTACATGTTGGTGACCATGGGATGCTTGGAAACATGTAAAACCTCAAGGTTTGTGCCCCCATTGTTTCCGAAGTGCCAAATTGAACACACAACCTGAAACCAACATAGGAACCCTGAAGAAATGGTGGTTCCTAAAGTTCCCTCCCTGAAACTAACATAGCACCTGAAAATGCATGGTTGGAATACTCGTTTCCTTTTGGGATGGCCCATTTTCAGGGGCTATGTTAGTTTCAGGGAGGATACTTTCCTTTTGAGACCCGGCCTTTTGTCATGCATGGGCTATGTTAACTGTATGGAGGGTACTGAGATGTACTTGGGACATGTCTTTGGGTGTGGCCCCCTCCCAGCAACACTGGTAAATGACAGTTTATACAGGGATCCCCGCACCTAAAATTGTAATAATATTTCTGGTGAAGCATATATCTAGGTCTGAGTCTGAGTGGGACTTTCAACCAAGCAATTTTTTGTTCCTAAAGATGTCCATGAATTTCATCATTCTTGGAACATAGTCTTCAACCGGGTTGAAAGCACAAGTTGTTTTTGTAGTTTTTCAACCAGCATGCTCCTAGGCATATTGGCTAGCTTGTAGGTATCATATGAACAGTCAATTTATATAGATCATTTTGACAGGGTCCTCCAAACGCAACATAGGTTTCAATCCAGCCTTTTTTTTTGGTAAGCAAAAAGAAAGGATCACACCTCAAGGTGGATCAGTTTAGAAGGCGATGAGTTTGTCTAGAAATCCAGCCACCCTTTGGGTGTATTAATCCCGGGATCGGCTACCAACCTTCTACCGTTTGGAGTTCTGAAGCGTCAACAGTACTGCTGACGGTTCAGAAATCCGGTGATCACCACCTAACATGTATGAAACCCTGTAAATAATGGGATAAACTACTTATCAACTGGTGCAGGATTTCTTCCAACAGTATCACTGATGGATGATGTTGAAGTTCGTTTTGAGGCAACTGCTTTACCTCTTTCAACGATGGGTTTAGACACCACCACACAGGCTAGATTAATAAGCAAGGTGGTACTTAGCTTCCCCCAGCCAAGTAAATTAAGAAACATCAAGATAATTGTAGTAGCATAGAATTTGTTTAATGATTCCTGATCTCTCAGGTTTAGTCATGTTTTGGAAGAGTTTGGTAAGTTCAGGAAATACACTCCATTAAGAATCCACAAATCACTCGCACTCCGGTACACTAATAAGATAGCAATGCAACATCTAACATTTTGGAGTATTTACCAGGCAAGATGAGGATCTTCCATTCTTATGTTCATGCACAGGAGGGTATTCCCCCAAGCTTAAGACCAGCGGATTTTGCACCTATCTCAAGCGTGTTTGATTTGTACATGTTCCCAGCATTTTGAGACACGGCGACGCAAACTTGTGCGCAGAACACACTTGGTTCGGTGACATTATTTTTGTCACATGACTTAGGCGAGTGGCTCAAGATTCAATTTAGATATAGTCCTGCTTTTTGAAATGCAAAAAGGTATTTTTACTGACCAAGTGTTATACCACTTTACCGTATGGGAGGTACAGACGTGTTTTTTGTTGTTTTCGTTTTCGTGTCCTTTTTTCTGTTGCTGAGCCCAGAAACATAGCTTTGGTTGACGTGAAGTGCCCTAGGCCAACCAAAAAAAACAAGTTTTTTCTCCTGGATTGTGCTGGGTGGGTTTGCATTCAATTCCGCCTTGTTTTTTTAAACGGCTGCCGGTTCGTTTTTTCGGGGCAAACCCGGTCTTTTTGTTGAGGAATTTTCAACGTCATTCTGGCAGTTTATGCACCTTGGTAGTTTGGGGGAATCCGGGCCACCGGGCCAACCTCTGGTAGTTTTGGAGTGACCGGATGTCCCGGGACGGAAGTTAGGATCAATGGTTAGGATCAGTGGGTTATAACCTGCCTATAAATGGGATATATTGGGGTTATAACCCCTTTACTAACCATTGATCCTAACTTCCTGGGACATCCAAATAGACTAACTGACACACTGGTTTTCGATGATGTTATATTATATTCCAATGTCGATCTATATGGCAGGGGTGACTACATTGGCAATATTGGAGGGTCATTTTGAATGATTGTTGTTGAAGTCCTCTTTATATGTGTATGGGGCGGCTTTAATATAATGACCTTTCAATAGTGCACCAGCATGTGTGGATGAGTATCATGTATTCTCTTCTGTTTGGAAACATTCTCTTCTCACAGTTTGAGACATCCCAAGAGCTTCCAGGTTCCAGCAAAAGCGTGGCAACAGCGTGTAAGACCAGCATTGTCCAACAATGATGGACGTTGGAAAAGATCATGTGGAAGACCACACTCATCTTTCAAAGCCTCCAATTTTGGACAATGAATGTTGGATTGAGGGTGATCCTTTATCACATGTTATATTCACTACTTGAGATGTTTTTGTCCAGTGAAGTCACCCATTTAGAAGGTATAGTCAGATTACTGAAATTTCCTCCTTCAACCAGCTAGACATGATTCATGCAAAGAAGCCTCCAGAAGAAAAAGGATTGCTGGTAAACCGCACCATTCAGAACATAACTAGTATCACCAAGTTCCCCCCTATTTTGCACCCTCAAAAACGAACATTACACCTGAAAAATGATGGTTGGAAGACGATTTTCCTCTGGAAATGGTCCCCTTGAAGGTATAATTAGTATACAGTGTACAAAAAATGTTTTGTTTTGGGGTCAATTTAATCTCCCAAAACACAATCCGCGGTTAATTATTGTAAAACCACTATAATAATAAGTATACTATATCTATTTATATATATATATATCTACTTGAGACTATATATACCAATGTTTAAGGTTACATATGTTAAACACCCGCGGTTTTACTAACATCAAAAAGTCAACCATTTTTTTAAAACCCACCCGGTCCCAAAAAATGTCAGGTGGATATCACCATGAGAGCTGCCAAAGAGAATGATGTGCAAACCGCTGAGGTCTGGTGGCCTCACCAAAAGGGTTCAAAGGTGAAAACCCCCCCTGAAAACTCACATGTTTTCCTAGGTTGGTGGTTTCAAATATGTTTTATTTTCACCCTTATTTGGGGAAGATTCCCATTTTGACTAATGCTTTTCAGATGGGTTGAAACCACCAACCAGTTTCCCCTGAAGATGGGATGGTTGGAATTTGGAATGCTGTTCATTTTACCTTCAATGAAGGCTAATTTCTATGGTACATGTTGGTAAACATACCATACATTTGAGTCTTTGGGATTTTTGAATTCTGGGAAGGATCAAACGTGATGCAATTGTATAAAAACAAGCCTGAAAACTAACATGAAAATGGCTGGAAAAATCCCCATGTTCAAGAGGAAATGCATCTTGAAATGGTGAATTTTGAATTGTCAGGTGTTTTTGTTTTGGGGGGGTAGACATCAAGTTTCGAATCCCTAGGAATCAATCGTCATATTGTCAGAGCATAATTGGGGTGTCCAATCACCGAAACGCATAGTTTTAAGGTTCCATTACCATTCGTAGAAGGTAATTGGATTCCAAAGATGCCTAAAAGTTGTAAAGATCGATTATTAGGTGATATGCTAAAGTGGGCTTTATACTTTTTTTTTGAGATAATGCAAATTACTACTATAAGAATTTATAAATATTATGTTCTATTAATTATTCAAAAAATTAATTATTTCATCACATCAGAAATATATGATATTTTCTCTTGAAACAAATCCACCCCTCAAAAGACCGGACCTAGCCATTCACTCCAAAAATGTCGGGTAAAAACACCCATGCGGTGCCAACCACGGTGCCAAACGGCACCCACCCCAACGAACCGACGGTGCACGGTGCCGGTGCCAGGCCTATTCCCGAGAGTCGATTCGGATTGCCCGAACCACACGTGAACTCCTGAAGCGTTTTGTGGCGGCCTATCACGCCTTTGTTGATATGGAAGCTTTGGAAAGAACAAATTGGAGTAAAATTGAACACGTTTGATATTGGTGGGCCCAAAAAAAACATTTTATGTAAATTTAAATGGAGTTACTGACATGTCACCCCCTGAACATGACCGAAAATTTATGGGTAGGCTGGTAGGGGCCCACCTTGACCTGTGTTGTGTGTGTGTTTTGGAATGCTTGTTGGTGGGTATAACTTTCGAGAAGCACGGAGGCTGTTGAGCTGTTGAGGGGATTTATCTACAGTAGTAATGCAATCTTTTGAGTATGTATATTTCATGATCCGGAGCAGGAGCAATGTGTATATATTTTTAATTTTAAAGGAGACCCAGATCTTCGGCTCTTCCAAGATTTCTTGTAGTCGACAGCAGTAGATCTCAGACTTAGGGGGTATAGGAGTGAAGGGGCCGGCAACGGAAAAGAAAGCGAAAGCACACAACAAAAATGAATTTTTACACACACACACATATATTTAAAAAAATATATATATATATAGACAGTATATATTTATTTATGTATACTTGCTTCCTCCCTGAAACGAAAAGCGAGTTTACCCCTGAGAAACATTTTTTTGTTGGAAGATGATTCAGTTCCAAATTTGGGTGCAAAAGGCCTTTTTTCCATTGGTCTTTTGCTCTTAGTTTCAGGGAGTGAAGTAGCTCACAGCAGGGTTGGGCAACATGCATCATGGCCGGCGGTGAGGGATAATGAGAATTAAGACGTAAGGGTTTAATAAGGCCTTATTAGGGGAAACTAATAGTTGATAAGCCCTTAATAAGGCCTTATTTCTGGCGGGGGGGAGCACGGTAGAGGGGGGTTGGTTGACCAGCCATGATAATTCTCCTCTATGTTGAATTCTGTTGTTTTGCAAATTATATAACTCATAATGAATTCCGGTAAAAAACATTAGTCAATTTTGATCAATTGTGTTTATGACGTCAGCTTTATGTCACATGCCACCCGCTTAAAATACTGGACTTTTGCCACAGGAACGCGTAGGTTTGCCAAAGCAAACGTCGCTTTTGGTCGGTGCACTGCTTTGTGAATTTTTCGTGAAACGGGGCGAAATGGCCACCACTACTTTCTTGTTTTTGAGCTCATTTTTCTCGGTGCAACCCAGGAAGAAAATGGCACACCAAATCATAAAGGCAGTTTGAAGAAGCAACTTGGCCCTGAATCCTTGCCCCCTTTGGGGGTTGGCGAGTCGGGGAGCAGTTTCTGCCGTTTCAGAGTGTCTAAAAAGTTACTTCCCTTTTTGTTGCCTATGATTTTTTTTATATCTAAATAGATATAAAGCTATAGGCTATATATATATATATAAATATCATATACCAGCAGGAGAACTTGATATGCTCTTCGAGGCTATTGGCTTATTTTTTTTTTGGAACCGCTCTCTCTCATCAATTCGCTTCAGTTTTATTCTCAATGTACAGTAGTTGTTTGTTACCCTCCCTGAAACGAACAGCAATTTGCAGCTGAAAAGTTCGACGCTTGGAATACGATGCTTACCTTTCGTTGGGATTCGGCCCTGTTTTTCAGGGGCGTTTGCTGTTCCGCTCGGGGACGGTAGTAATTCCCGCCATTGTCTCCATGCCCTGATGAGTGTCATTGCTTTATTTGTATCACTCAGCTGGAGTCCAACAAAACGTGTTCCACTCCGGAAAAATTAACATGGAAACTCAGAATCACCCCTTTGAAAAGGAAAAATATCATCTTCCAAACCTTCATTATGGTACACCCCCGAAGTTTAACATAGCCCCTGAAAAATGATGGTTAGAAGACTACTTTCCTTTTGGGATGGTATCTTTAAAGGGGCTATGTTAAACTTCAGGTGAGTATTCCATTTTAATTTTCCACTGTGTTTCATTTGTTTTTTTGGCATTCCAGTTTCAACAGTCGCCTTGAACCAAGCCTGCAACCATCAGGATCCAAATCAGGGTGATGAGATGGGAGATATGTGGAGGTATGTTGTATGTTTATTTTTTGTTCCTAGGGCATCTTTTGGTTTTCAATGAATATTTGGATTTTTGTTTGAAAAGAGAATCAAGAGTGTATGAAGACGAGTTATACAAAAGTATATACCAGATTATGAGTATACACCTTCCTTTTTTGATTGGTAATCTAATCTACATGAGTCAGGTGTTCAGATTGTTTGTCATCAGCTGAATCATGGTGGACCTTTGTAACTTAATTCTGGGACATCCCATAGCTTTCGAAAGACCCCCGGTTTCAGACTGATCTATGGGACGAACGGTGTTTTTTACCTCCATGGATGGCTGATAAATAATATACCGGTGCCATGTTCCCTCAGATCCTGCGCGTTCCCTTCTCTCGAAAAAAGCTCGCCCTTTCGACTCCAAGGCTACCTTCGGCCGCATTGTTGACAGAGGATCTCATGACGGATGTGGCCATCAGTAAGGACACAGAACCCGGGGTTGAAGGGATGGGAATTATGTCAAAGGGCAGATTTGTATGACATAAAAATATATAAATTTATGGGACCGGACCCAGGTACTCAATGGGACTGGTCTATATACCTGCAATCGGCAAATTTCTGTGGTAAATATACATACCATACATTGAGCGTCAGGGATTTTGGGGAGGATCAAACGTGATGCAATGATTTTATGAAACACACCTGAAAGCTAACATGACATGCTGGAAATTCCCAATGTTCAAGAGGAAATATACATCTTCATTCATGGTTGATTTTGCATTGTCATGTTCGTTTTCGGGGGGTATGGAAATGTTCGGGATTTCTGTATAAATTGTGTGCAATCCTATAGGGTTGGTAATACTTAAAAGACATCCCATATCGACCTTGACCCACCGTGCCACCTTGATTCTTGGTTTCGCTTAAGGATACAAGGCTTGGAACTCCGGTCCGGGGTCTGGATTTTCTTAGGGGGAAAGTGAATTCAACATGTCGTGTTTCCACTCAGATGTTGAAAAACACATGTTTTTGCAGGAGTTGTAAGAATTAAAAAGAAATGGTCATCTACTCAGAATGTTATTTTTTGAGATTGTTGCTTGTCAACATCTTTTTGCGCCACACTCACCAGATACTACCAACCTACGATGATTGGCAATTATAGTGACATATCAATTTTCAAAACACACACACATCCTAACATGAATATATTTATGATACATTCTATTTCTGTAAATTGTCGGGATATTCAATCAAATCCCCAAGCTCAAAATTATTGTGAGCAGCGAGCGCGTAAGCATGCATTGGCATAAGCTATAGCATCATCTTCCCAACCCGCATTTTATGGTAAGCAGTATTCTTTGATCCACCAATAAGCTACACCAGGGTAAAAGTAGATGGCACAGTTACCATGTATTGGGTTATAGGAGCCCTGTATTACCCTACCTTTTTGGGGACTGTGCCATGTACTTGGACCATGATGTATATAGTTGGTTGGAAGATTGGTAGATTTCTTGTGGAGAATACCATGCACCGTCCGGTGGTGGATAGGAAACATTGGAGCACCTGAGGTTTTGACATGAATGATTGCAGCCGATTGCGAAGATCAAATTCACAACACACAAACCGTGGGAACAAGATACCTGTTTAGCGCTAAATTTCGTGAAATGTCGCAAATAACTCCTATAATTTGGACATAGAACCGAAGTTCAGTGTGAACATATCTCATGAAGTGCCATATGTCTCACGTCTTCAGTGATTTTCTGAAATTCCCTGAATTGGGTTGGTTGCTGACTAAGACTGGAATTTCTGACATGCAGGAACTGTTTTTGTTGGTGATCCAAGACAAGAAGATTCAACGACTCATGGATGAACTTGACTTGCCTCCCGACCGGGCCAACTTGTGTCCCGGCGTTGTGTTGTGTGGGGAGGAGGTGGAGGTGGATTGGGGATGACGTCTTCCCATTTCAATAATAGGTAAAATTGTGAAAGACGACATTAAGTGTGTGGTTGAGATGACAAGATATGCATCTTATGTGCAGATGTGCACTATCCCTCAATATACGTATATGGGTAGAGAGAGAGAGAGAGAGAGAGAGAGAGAGAGAGAGAGGGAGGGATAGAGAGACCAGATGGGAAGAAAGAAGGAGGGACTGGTCCCTCTCCCTTTCAGGGCGCTGGTTGAAGCCCAAGGGGTTGTGTTTTTTGGCGTTTTTTTTTCGGGTGCAAAGTTTGTTCCCTTCGGAATGATGTTAGGAAAGGTTCAAGTTTGATATACAGTATTTCCACTCCCAAAAGGTGGCGATTCGTAAGGGGCTATGATACCCCAATACATGGGGAGTTGCGCCATCTACTTTCCAGGTGGTATACACACATCAAGTTTGGGATTTATATAGGCCTTTTTGTTGCAACACCTGAATTCATTTTTCAATGGTTGGTCATTCTTCGTCCGAAGGGAGCGAAACTAAAAGGATGTTTCTTTTTTTCCTTACACAACGCGCTAGTGATGGCTAACCGGTTTGGTAAGTGGGTCGATGGTTCAAGAGTTGTTTTCAAAGTGATGTTGACTGCAACCCTCTCATTTGCATAGCCACGTCCAAAATATCAGGATGTAACCCTATAGCACCCCTTGATTTTTATTCACTGTTCCAAATTTTGTTGGACCTCCAAGAATGGCAGGCAAGCGCTCTAACTGAAAGTTTTTTGAATTTTGGGATCTATTGGGGTTCTCGAGTGTACCACTTTTCTTTGATACTTCATGTTTAGCAATCTCGTTCATGTTTGCTTCTCCTTCCAAAAAGTGACCACTTTCTTGATGTTTTGCAATGCTGCATTATTTGTTTAATGTTGTTTGGGTGGGAGCAGGGTCATTGCGCTAGATTTGGCCATTTTTGGCCAAATCTTATGATACGTCAGACTTTTTGGAAGACCCTACCCGCCATCAACCCACGGGGCCCCCGAAGCTCCGAATTGAGTCAAATGAGATTTCGCGGGTAAAATCTCACCAACCTGCAGCGGGAAAAGTCTGGGTTTCTTACTGGAAAATTTTTTGGTTTGCCCTCCCCTTATTCGGCAAAGGGGGATTTTTTCACATAGACCTGGAGAGAAGCCGGAATTTTTCATGCGTCTCAAATCACACCTCGTTAAAAACCAAGGTTTGAAGTGATTGTTCCTTGGCTTTTTAAGCATGTGATGAAACAAGCCACCAAACAGACCAACGGCCTTGAAACGGCCGCTGCCGAAAGTGTCAAACCTTGCGGGTGGGGGTCCTTGCCTTGGTCCTTTTTTGCTGTTTTTTTTATATCTGAGTCTCCATCCTGTTCGATCCTATGGTTTTTGTTGGTGAAGTTTGTTCCATTCTATTTTTGTTTTCTGTGTTGTATCTAAATGTATATGTATAGAAAAACGGTCCAGTCTATTCTGTTCTATTTCCATTCCATGTCTATTGCCTTCTTTTCTTCACAGACGTTCATGGTGTTGCATAATTGTCTTGTATGTTCCCAAATTTTATTGGTGAGTGTTTTGTTTCTGCCGCTCTTCCAATTGCCTTCAAAAAATCGATCAAAATCCATTACCAAGTTGAGTCATCTTGCAGTTTGTATCATGCATGCGTTTCACACGCACATATCCTGTTTCTCTCAAGCAGAGGCTAAAATATACCAAAATCAAGGTGCCCAATGTGCATCTTAGTGGTGACGAAGTTTTGCTACACCGGCTCCTTTTTTAAAATGTTTGTTTCAGCAATAAAAACCAGCTGTAAGGCATCAAACTGAGCAATGAAAAAAAAAAACCTGGTTGTTTGGTGTATATATAAGGGGATTGTACAACCCAGTTTTGTGGGGATTTTAAACAAAACTGACAAAACCATTACAAGGATCCCGGAATTGAACAACCAGGATTCAATGGAAAGTACACCTCCGAAAACTAACATGGAACCCCGAAATTGGAAGTTTGCTTCAGATGATGTTCCTTTCAAAAGCCGGTGATTTTCGATTTCTATATGAGTTTTCTTGGGGGAGTTATCCGGCCTTTTTTTTTGCTTGGGCTCAACATTGTGATGATTTCCTCGGCGTTTCTCGGAATCATCACATGATGATACGATCACCAAAACTAGAGGATGCGGATGGTAGTGGAACTCTTCAAATGGCCGAGCTCTTGCATGGCCTGCTGAAGATTCGAGGCATCGGTGGGTTCCCAAAACTCGCTAAATGACTCGCCTTGGGTTGGGTTTTTGGAATCGAATCATTCGCGGGGGTGGGTTGGTGAGAGGCAGATTAAGCTCAAAATGATGAAAAACATGTTTGTTCAAGCATGGTATGAATAGATGTACACTGTATTTCGAATTGTGGATTTTTTTTTAATTTATCTTGTCAATATGAGCAATAGAATCGCCAACCAACACACTAAAAAGACATATGGATGGTTGGCTGAAGAAAAGAACTCCTGATTTGCTTCCGTTTGCAGCATTGGTGAGATTCATGGGTCCCATGCAGTTTGGTACAATGACAATGAAATATGGATCCCAACAAAAGCAAACCCAGAAATATACCAGGATCTCCAGCGGGGAGAACAGCTGGCTGGAAAAATGGTTCAAAATTTAAAGATGGATTTCCTAGAATCCATTGAATTGTGGCATTGTACCCTACAATTGATGAAATTCTGCCAACAATCGAACTATTCAAAAAAAAGCATCTGAATCTCCATGAATCTCCAAGATCCTTTTTATGTTTGTGGTGAATTTTCATCAAAGGGTACGTTGGTAGGGGTACATCCAAGTATCCCCTGACTTAAAGATCTTAAAGATTGCCAACAAAGCATTTGTGGTTGGTGCATCGATTTGGTAAAGTCTTACATTTTCTATGGTTGTTTCCAAAAATAGGGGCACCCCAAAATGGATGGTTTATAATGGAAAACCCTATTAAAATGGATGATTTGGGGGTACCACTATTTTCGGAAACATCCATATATTTGTATTTGATTATAGGATCCACCCCAGGATGCCAGCGGCAAATGAAGGTTAGTAGTGATATGGTGGGATCCCCGAGTAACAATATAATTATCCTCCTAGTCACTACGTCATTGGGAGGAGGCCACACCCAAGATGTATGCTGATGCACTGGTGTTTGCTGCGATCCAAATTTGTGGACTCCGATCTATTCAGTCATTTAATGTTGAGAAAAGAATGCAGCACCGAACTGGTCCAATTTTTGGATCAGGTTCGTATATGATCATGAAGCATTTATTAATGTATATTTAATATATATGTATATATTTAAATAAATATATATATATATAAATATATGTATTTGATTCGTTGGTCATGTATTATATCTAGTATGGTGTATACTTTGTGTTTACAATAATTGTTTGCTTTCCCTCAAAACAATGTTGGAAAGACTCCCCCCCCACCGTCGAGAAGTCTCAAACCCACAGGGGAAGTGAACAAGAGCGACACCGTGGCGTCACTGGGCAGAATTCGCCCCGAGGATTTGAGGGCGAAAGGTGTGTTTGCAACAGGAGTTGTGGGAAAGACTTGTTAAATCCAGGGTTTGCTATCTGGCCTTTTTGGTTCTAGCCGCATCACGGCTTGATGGGCCTGAAAATGTTGGGATCGATCCATTTTTTTGTTGTGATGTTGGGACATGTTCTGGATACACTTTCATGCAAAAATAATTCGGGAAGGTGCCATGGTTGCTCTGCAGTGGGTGTGAAAATCCTTTTTGTTTGTTGGGTGTGTTTTTCTTCATCCACAAGTAGGGATGTGTTGAGGTGTAAGAAAATGGTGCCAAGACATAGGATCTCTGGGACTGGTATATTTACCTGGATGTGTTTAAATGTTGTATATAGTAAACATGTATTTGTTTAGTATGTACCCAGTCCCCAGCGATCCTTATGGGAATGGGATATGACACTAGTACAAAGCAACGAAGCAGAACATGTTAACGAAACAAAACCCATGCAGGGTTCTATCCTTGCGAGCCTTCGGACGTGGATATGTTTTGCACGGAATTGATGGTTCAGAAATGGGGCTAACCAGTGGCTAAGTAGCTTATGAACAAGATTCTGATATTGAGTTTTATGCATCTGCAGGGTATGCTGGTATGCTAGAGGTCTTCTATTATCAATATTTTCCCAGCAAATGTGATGGGTGATTTGGAATTTCATCCTGGGGAGATTGCTTTCAGCTACTGGTGCTTTCTTTGTTTTCCAACAAACCATTTAGATTGGTTCAGCTAGTTCGTTGCTGCATGACATGCAGCAAGTTAACAATTGGTGTGATATATTCCTGCAACCCCAAACAACGATTTTTTAGATGGTTGTTTCAATTGGATGATTCCAAATCTTTATATAGGAAATGGTTGTTTCACCAAACATCCATTTATAAATAGGTCTTTGGGGTTCCAGGTTAATTGCAATTTCCTTCTCGATATCCTTGCTCTTTCATGACGTTGATTTCGTTTTTTCCCTTACTTACTTAATAAGGGCGTATAAATTGAGATTTTGTGTAGATTGCGGCTGCGTCATGGCATTTGCCTCGTGTTTTCCGTGGTTCATTCCCCCCAAATCCAGGATGCGGCTGGATGCCCACCAGGTATTACAGACACCCCCTGAGTTCACTAACATGACAGCCTGGCAAATCCCGATTTAGAGTTTTTGTCCAACATAGAGATGTTCCAACGTCAGAGACCATTGATGTGAGCCAAGATGTTTCACCTTGTTTTTTTCACCACTGCGTTTCCTTTGAAGGAACTCTTGCGATGACTTTCGTTCAATGCTTCTCAGGCCATCTGAATTTTTCCTCATAGAAATTTCAGGACGCCCACCCTCCCAATGCTAACACCGCTATGAAATAAGGCCGTATGAAGGGATTTTTCATCATTTGTTCTCTAAACATAAGGCCCTTCCTGAGACCTTAGTTCCTCTGGGGGCACAACTTTGGACAGGTACCTTGAAATTCGTATTTCAATTACTTCACCATGGAACCAACCTGTTAATCTCGACTGAAACCCAAGTTCTTCCGCTGCCACATTTTGACATTCTGGATGATCTTGATATTTAGTCTGATTTGGCCAGACAATATTTTCAAGTTACATGTGTTGCATCTTACATGTGCATTCTACATATAAAAAATCATGCATATATAAATATATACAGTTTATTTACATATACCTAGAACCCAAATGACCCTTGTTTTGAGTGGAAAGGGCCTTGTTTTGGAGGGTTGACCTTAAAAAAATCAAGGTCAGTTGGGTTCTAGGTATCTATATGTCTTTATTGGTACTGGTGTTCTATTTTCTATTTGGAGTGTTGATTGGAAATCTCAGCTATCGAGGTCCTACCTGGCGACAAAAGCCTGTCAGAGCATGGTGCAAGAACTCAAAGAGGATCATGGAGGGTTCGAGAGAAAAGTTGCCCTCCCTGAAACTAATAGCAAAAGCACCTGAACATGGACCACCCCATCATGATCCAACCATCCATTTTCAGGTGATATGTTAGTTTCAGGGAGGCTATACCCTCCCAAAGTCAAACATGGTTCACCTGAAAATGTCACCATGGAAGTTTGGAGATTCCGAACTTTGGTCTTTGTATTGTTGATGGTTCAGAAATCCGGCGTTCACCAGTTGAGGTTGGTAGTTTATCCCATTATTTACAGGGTTTTATACATCCCAGGTGGTTATCCGGATTTCTTCCATCAACAGTAGCACCTGAAAATTCATGGTTGGTTCAGATGAAATTCCTTCTAAGATGGTCCCTTTTCAGGGGCGTTTGCTGTTAGTTTCAGGGAGTGTACACCAAAATTTTGTGTCCCGAAAAAAACCTGGAATACCCTCTAACATATTGTCTCTCAAGACAATTTTTTGAAGATGATTTTCCTTTTCACAAGGTGGGATATGTGATCGTTTCCTGGAGGGTATTCAGAAGACCCTAGGATCATGGAGTTTCGAAAACAGTTCCCGGCAAATAAGAAAGCGATGGGACCTCGTACTACGTACCCCCTGAAAATCAACACAGATACTCACAATGTCCGTTATTGACAGGATGGATACATTTTCCAAACCATCACTTTTGGTATTTGTATGTTACATGTTTGGTATTTGTATGTTAAGTTTCGGGGGTGTAAGTTTTCTTTGGAGCTCTCTTTTTTGCAGTTGGGAGTGAAAAGATGCATCGCAACAAGTGTAGTGTTTTGTGTTGGAAAGCACCTTGAAGATGAATGATCAC
>DF241383.1:50646-131876 GCA_000507305.1 Breviolum minutum Mf 1.05b.01 | reverse complement strand
TTTTTGTGGTGGTGTTTTTGTTGTCGGTGTTTTGTGGTGGTGTTTGTGTTGTCGGTGTTTTTGTGGTGGTGTTTTTGTTGTCAGTGTTTTTGTGGTGGTGTTTTTGTGGTGGTGTGGTTGTGGTGGTGTGGTTGTGCTTTTTGTTGCGATACATTTCTAAATTTAGTCGTTGATATCATGTTGTTGTGGTCAGGGATGGCTGGTCAGCTATCATTTATTCAGAGTTGCTGTTAATTCATTGTTTATTTGGTAGTCAACTAACTCGCTGTTTTATATAAGACATTAACACGTCACTTTGGGCTTTCGGGATATCCGGGGTCTAGTTTTCTTCTTAAAAACAACCCTTGAACACTGAACCAACACCAACTGACCACGAAGTTTGCAATCAGCTGCCATGCCAGAAGTTCAATGCCACGTCGATTTTCCCTTTTTCCAAAACCATCGTGATGTTTTTCAGGCACATGGATGGACTCACGATCCCGCAAGCCACAATTGGCCAAACGGCTCATGGCAGGCGTCCGTTACGGTGTATGTTTTGATTACGTAGAGTGCAAACATGTTTCAAGATGCAAAACATGTGCAAAACATTGTGTGCACTGCCGATGTTTAAAAGTCTGTGACTGTTCTGACATTGCATTCAGATACATTTACCTGTTTACCATATGGACAATATGCAATTTGATGTCCACCAACATTTCAAGGACTGGAGGCCGTGGAGTTGGTCGAATGAGGAGCAAACGTGGAAGTTAGGAAGTCAGAACACGCTTCACGTGATACAACTTGATCAAACTTACAGTTGTACATGTGATGCACTTGTACGTGGTACGTGACTTGTGTGACTTGTCAAGCAGTTGGCAGGGCCAATTCCGGAGCTCCAAGGAGAGCAGTTTCTCGAACGACGGTGCTGAAGAGAAGGAGGCCCAAAAAGATTCCGTCTGAAAATGAAAAGGTTGAAAAGGAGCAGGGAGATTTTTTTGATTTAAGAGTGAAGTTGCACGTTTTTCTTTTGCACACAAACGCCTTGTATGACACATGACACGTGTATGAGTGCTGTGGCTCAACGTCAAATGTTTTTCACCCCGCCAACGCATGCTTTACGCTAGCGTTGAGAACAGTCTCAACTCTTTGTGAGCATGTTCTTCGTAGTCTCTTAAGGGTTCTCAGGTTACTTCTAAAGTCAGAGTTTCCTTGTCACTTGCTTTGCACACAAAGTTTGTCACACAGAGTCCTCAGTTGCAAGCCACATCACTTGGTTCACTTCGACTTCGGCATGCATTGACTCAAGTTGGCTTGTCCTTGCTGCCATCCCCTGTTGCAATACTCCGTATACTCCGTACCTATGTAGCATGTTGTAAACATTCTGTCACATTTGAACTGGTGAGTACAGTATACAGCAATATACTGATCCAAGCTTGGCAAGATTCATCCATCATGATCAACGATTGTTTCTTCAAGACTGAAAAACATGCTCAATGTTCAAGACTTGGCCTTAACTTAAGAACCATTCTTAAGCCACTGGACCATTAACCTTTCTTATTGCTCTTCAGAAACTTCAGAGTGGTCCCTGCATTGTCTCCCCTTGAAGTTTCCACAGCTTTCCTTTCCCCGCAGATTCAGGGATCTTTAGACGTGGCAAAAACACAAAGTCAAACGCAAAGATAGTGACTCCGACTGACCTGCAAAGTTCAAGAAAGGAGAGAGTTTTCGAAGATGTTTCCAAAGTGTTTCTCTAAGGTTTTTTTTGCTACAAAGATTGAAAGAAGTCGTTTTTTTGTAGTAAAAGAAAACGACCTTTAGGGAAACAACGAAGAAAAAAGCAAATTGAAAGAGAAAAGACACAAATTAACGAAAAGCAAAAAAAAAACGAATTTTTGTTGCGCAGAAAAAATGAACGAAAAGAAAGTTATGATAAGTTATAAGTACTATTTCTTTTTATTGGAAAAAAAGCTTACAAATGCGGTCTTCCCTCGTGGGGCATGCACGACGGTAGGAACGGTAACAAGACGCAGAGACGAGTCAAAGAAAGACACGAAAAAAGTGGACAAAGAAAGACAAAGAAAGACAAAATCCGAGGAAAAAGAAATCGAATTTTCGAAAATCTCCAAACTGCGCTCCATACATTCGTGTTTTACCTCTCGAACCGTTAGAAAGGTCTACGGACACGACGAACGAAGGAACAAATTGGTATATTTTCCTCTCCAAAACTAGGAACAATAAAGTCTAAAATGTTTGCCTCCAAAGGTTTGAAGGGAGCAAACGAACATCGGAATCGGAAGCATCGTCATTTCAATATCATTTCATGCGTCAATGAACTCCTGTGCAAAGCTGACGGAATTCTTTAATTTCTTTAACTCCTGTGATTTCTCAATCCAGGATTGATCATTTCTCTGCGTCTCAAAGATCCCTTCAAGCTCTCGGTTGCATGCCCTTGATTTCGTTGTATTCCGCATGTTTTGAAGTCTTAGGATGGTCGTTGTCGATTTTTTTTTGGCAATGTTTTGCGTGTGACTCCTCAGGACAAGCCATCGTGTCAAGGTGGCTGGGGAGAGGACCTTGTGAAGGGTGCCAGGTTTCACTGGTTTTAATTGTTAGCAATTTAAACTTCACGAACAGTTTGTTGCATTTTTGTGTTTCATAGATATTTTCACATTTTAGAAATTGTTTGATTACTATTTTTTTCTCGCAAAAATCCGACATTCTTTTTTTGTAGAAGAAAAGACAATCGCGAGAGGATTGGAAGTGGGCGAATTGGTCGACTTCGACGAAGTGGTCGAAGTCGGAGACGAATTGGACTTGGTGGGACTCCAAGGCGGAGAAGAGAAAGAAGTCGTGAGACGAAGAAAAAAAAAGTTGTGAGTGAAAAAAGTAAGAAAAAGTGAAAAGAATATGGAAAAGTAAAAAGTAAAAGAGAACTTTTTTTTCAACAAAGAGCGTCGAACACTCGCGGCCAAGTCAATTCGATGACTACTGTGAGTCACCCGCCATAGCGAAAAACATGCAAATGCAAAAGATCAAGTGATCAAAAGAGAGATCGCTCAAACAGGCAAGTCAGGGCACATCTCACTGCGTGAGCCTCAAGTAGCCATTTGGTCCATTCCGGATCCAATGGTTTGCAGTCCCGAACCTGGCCACGCATCAAATGATCATGAATTATTTTTGCCAGCGCACCACTGAACTCACTTGGGTATTCCTTGAGTTGGGCAGTACGAAAGCCTTCACTTCCCAGACCAATCGCCGGTTCACTTGGTGGGGCGTACTCCGTCCTCCAAAGCTTCATCGAATCGACCAGT
Organism: Breviolum minutum Mf 1.05b.01; assembly: GCA_000507305.1. NCBI lineage: Eukaryota > Dinophyceae > Suessiales > Symbiodiniaceae > Breviolum > Breviolum minutum. The sequence continues at coordinate 128,586 of DF241383.1, read as the reverse complement.
CGAGGGAAACCCACGGCAAGTAGTCCAGTCTGTTTCCAATAATACATGGTGAAGCGTCACTGCAGGATGCGTAAGTAGTAACTCCATGGCGGCAAGCCTCCAGACTGACACCCGTTCTGGTGAGGTTGGAACACCAGCGTGAACTAGTGCAAAAGAGCTTCCCACTTGCAGGTGCTTCATGTCTCGTGCCCGCAGTCCAGGCAATCCTGAAGGAGCCTCAGCCGACCGAATTGGCCGGGGCCAGTTGGTCATCTCAACTCCTTCTCGCCTGTAATGATGTCTGGCTTCCGAGTAGGTGTTGCATGGAGAACCTGCAACAGTTGCCGCCACCCAACCCTTCAACAGTGCCATTTCAACTCTTGCCTAATTCTGGCTGTCAGGGTGGTGTAGGTCTCCCTTTTCTTCGCGCGCAGCAACGTCCAAGCTGAGAATGCAAACAAAGTATCCAGCTTGGTTGGCCATCTTCTGTAGATGTGCATGGGAATCGGTGTTCCTTCGCCGTCCTGAGACAAGATGGGAGACGATGAAGCGCTTCGCGTCTGGCTGAGGAAGAAGGCGAGGGGTTTCTGGCCGTGATGGAATCGAGCCGTAGTCCTTGAGATGCGGGAGAAGCCCACGGACTGGACCAGCACTGTTGGCCCCGCCCCATGCGAGACTGCAATTGGCGTTGCTCAAGTGCCCGAATCATAGCCTTATTCTCCTCGATCCGGCCCTCGATCTTAAACTCATCGAACTCAGAGATCATGTAGTAAAAAGACCGCTCCATGAATCCTTCCGTGAGCCCTTGTCCATTCTCCTCGATAATGGCTGGCAGCGAATGTTGGCCCCAGCGAAGAAAGACAACTGATGTAGGAGAAGCCTCATCTCGACGTTGGTAATCATCGTGAAGTATCTCCAACCAATCACTCGTGATGTCATAGTCCTGGACGTTGAGTTTGCCGTTCTCCAAAGCGTGCACATTCTGAATCGTCAAGTCCACCAATACCGTCCAAACTGCTGCCATGGACGAAGCAAACCCATTTCCTCAGCTTGGATGTAAACAGCCATTGAAGTTGATCACGCGCGTGAAGTAGTTCGCTTTCACCTGGCAGCGCATTTGGTAACTTAGGACCTTGAACTGCAGTAGCTTCAAGTCGGATTTCTGCATCATCAATGATGAGCTCTTCCTGTTGCACACCACGCTGCATCAGCTGTTGATAGCATTGGTTCACCCCTCCACGTCGTGGGATGTAGGCCAAATGCTGTCTAGTTCGAGCAACCGCCCAGAAATTCTTCAAGCGCCATGGGCAAATTAGATCTTTCACCAGTCTGAATTCTGGCGCATGCTGTTGGTATACTTGCCACTGATGCATTGCAAGCGCTTTGACACACCCAAACTGACGCCCGCACCAGCAAACGCTGGCGCTCTCAGCAACTGCCAGCGATTGCAGCTCCATAGGGTTGTAGTTGAAGCTGATCCCACCTTCCTGTAGTTGGCGGAACAGTTTTGCATACCATGAAGCCGCCATATCCATCACCTGTTGTTGCGAAGCTGCTAAACGGCATGTTTGCTGATCACTCGATTCCATAGTGGGCCTTGCTGTTTCCATATGTCTTGCAGTTCTTCAATGGCCAAACTATTCACCCCAAGCTTGGTCAAACTAATTGGGTCGACTTGCTCCATCCAATGAAGGTCCTCTTTCAATTGAGTCAGCTAAGCATGAGGGTGCAAGCTCGTTGCACATCGAAGCTGGTCGGCAAATTTCCAGAGTTTGGCTTCACTATTTGACGTGCCTCCTGCACAACAATGATCACCTATCGTCCTCCTTATGAGCTTGAGGGTAAAGGCATCCAACCTTTTGAAAACCTTCAAACTCACATTAGACCATACTGCCACACCATAGTAAAGCATCGTAAACACCAAGACTTCAAGAAGCCGTAGTCGCGTGCCAATTTTGAGACGCCTGTTCTGGAAGATGGTGTTGCGTAGCTCGTGATAGGCAATGGATGCAATGCCTAACCTTCGTGCAATTTCATGTTCATGACCACCCTCCGAACATAGCAAGCACCCAAATATTTGTACGAGCAAGCAAGAGGAAGTCTCCAGACTTTACCAGTGGTATCAAATTCAAGCCCCGGGTCCTTTTGCAAAAGATGCTGCTCTCGAAGGGTTGGAGCACCCGGACCCTTGAATGTGGGGATGCCAGTGGTCTTGCCTCTCTTAATGTTCAACTTGAGGCCATGAGTGGTCAAACACTGCACGGTAGTCCGAAGGATGTGTCCTGCGCTGCGGTAGCCGGTATAGGGATCACCAGGTCATCTGACCGGGCGATGACTTCAGGTCGTAGCCCAACTCGTTCGTAAGCCTGCATGGTGGGTGCATATTGGGCTAGAGCTTCCGTTGCCTCCTTGTGGATGTCCATCATCAACGCATGCCAAATTAAAGGGTTGCCTGGTCTACGATGTGTTTTCACCAGTTCAGTCATTGTTGGAACCTGGAACCACGTTCCTCCATGCACTTCTTTGATCAGACCAATATAAGGGCCGGCGAAGCCCCTAATTTTCGAAGGATACCAGGCTCAGCTCGCCGTACTGCTTCACGTGCTTCAGGGATTGATAGTTGTTCCAACGCAATCTCAAGATGCTCCATGTCATCAATCCCTGTCACCAGCTCACGCAACAAATGGTGAAAAGCTGATTGGGCGTCGATAAACAGGCCATAAAGGAACATCCTGTAGCAGTGAAAATCTGAGTGAGCGTGGCCAAAGATTGCACTCCGAAAAGGTTTCTCCACTTGCAATAAAGCAAGTGACAGCTGAGTCAAAGAATTCTCTTCCTCAACCACGCACGCAGGACCTTTCCACCTACATTCAAAAGGAGGATACCACGGAAGTTACGGACATCTTCAACTGCGCCACCCTTTTGAATAGGCACTAACAGGCCACCTTTGTTTTGCACTAGCTCCTGATTCACCATGACAACCTTCATGAAAAGGCCATGGTAGAGCGGAGCCAGATAAGGAGCGGCCAACTTCAATCCACCACCTGGTATTCCACCAATGCCAGTTGCTTTGTTGCCAGCCACCATGCTCAATATCAACCAAAGTTGGACGATCCGAGAGATCAATGCTGGTATAGGCCTCCCTCTTCTCATGTTTTGTGAAACACATTCAGTTGTCAAAGTAGAGAAAGTCGTGCACTCACCTGCCTCAAGCTGACAAAAATGTGGGATCCACTGGTCCTGAAGAGGCTGAAGTTGTAGAGGTTGGACTTTGCATCGTAGTCGGTACCGTGGTAAAACACGTCTGAGATCTTTCCAAGAGGCCCTGCTGTCTCCGGACTCATCAATGTGGTGGGTTCTCTCCGCCAACTGTTCAAAGAACGCTGCATCACGTCAATGCGAACTGCCTTGGTGACAGCTCGACAACATCTGAATTTGCTCCACGCTAGAGCGTGAGCATATCTGATGTTGCGGAGTTCTTGCCAAAGTATCTCTGCATGGCTATGACCTTGCCAAGCCCCAAAGCACATCTTCAACAGCAGTGGATCTCCGACTCTGGCCGTGTCTTTCATCTGGATCCGGGCCTTTTGCTTGGCGCAGATAACGTCCCATGTCTCAGACGTGAGGTGCGTTTTAATGGGTTGTTTCTTAGTCTTGCAGAAGGGTTGACATAGCTTCTCATTCACATGTCCAGAGAGTTTATCATAATGCTCATGGACACCCAGGGACCAAGGCGCATCAAGGCCAGTATGGATGTTAGGAAGAATTGATACTCCTGTTGGTGCAGTGAGTTGGTACGCCATTTGCTCTCGGTCCCGCTGCTTTCGCTGCCTTCGTGACGGTAGCGAGCCAGAAGTTTGAAAAGCAAAACTGAGAGCAACCGCAGAGTGATCTTCTCGACTTGTGGCAATGTCACTCTCTTCTGCAACCCATGTACAGCCGTCGGTGCAGTGAAGGGTATCCGAGATAGCAATGTAATCGTTTCTGCTACGTTTAGCGGTCCCTGGATGGACCCAGGTTTGGGTTTGTCCGATTTGATATCGACTCCACGTAGCGGGTGCCCACAAATCATGTTCACGAAGGAAATTTTGGAAGAGCTCCCCGTTCTCATCTTAAACTTCGGCACCACATTGTCCGATGGCATAGGTCTCAATCGTTCCAACACGTGCGTTTGCGTCTATACCTATCCAGATTGGGGTCGATCTCAGTTTGGCATCGCTTTGCGAAGGTCAGTCCACCACGACGGGGGTAGAGACAGGAGCTTCAAAGCAGCCGCATGGACCAAGACCATAAGGAACCTATGCGTCGACGCCGCGATCTTGAAGTGTTTCGCAGTCCAATACAGCCGATGTCCTTCAGCATCTTGCCCATATGGGAGCTTCTTTGCAAAAGCAAGCTGGGTGCCTTAACATCCCTTGGTATCAGCCTCCGCTGAAAAGGTCCAATAATCAGGTTGATCCTGCCGTGGATATGTCTTGGCTCGGGTTTCTTGCAGTGCCAGTTTGTGGAACTCTTCTTTGATGCATTGGGCCTGCAGGCCTTGCAATCTGGTAAGTTTCAATGCTGATGTGTTGCCACGAGTCCGTGCGTCACCAGTGGTTCCGAAGGTTAATTAAGACATTTGCAGAAAGACCTTTAATTTTGATCTCTCCCTTGATGATCCGACCAGCGCCAGGATCTGGTTCAATCCACTTGAAAGCATCAATAGGAAAACTGCCACAATCCGGAAAAAAGTATGCCCTTCCAGTAATTCCGCCATTCCGGTCCCCAGAAGATCCATGCCCATTCCAGACCCGCCATGCCCATTTCAAGGAAAGGACATTTCACGCTGCTTGAGCTGCATTGTGCAGCCCAATTAGCAAAGGAGTTTGCTGCTTCATTTCCAGGATCTCTATCATGGGCTTTGACATGCCAATCGTAGACATATGCATCATATCGCAGTTGGTAGAGATGTCGTAGTTGCCGAAGTGCTCGGACCAGCGTTTGATCGCTCTTTCATTTCCTCCCCAGTACCCTGCTGCCTTCCAACCAGCAGACGTGCAATAAACGCAACAGCATACTTCAGGTCGATTGTTGCAAATTGCGCAACTGCTCACGCAGCACGCTATTCAACCATAACTTCGTCCAAAAGCAACCGGTGGAATGTGAGCCAATGGGGGTGTCAAAGTGGTTGAAGGTCCCCATAACCATTGTCCATTCTGTTGGACACAAAGGGTAGTTGCTGACCCTGAGCAGTTTGCATGGTTCGATCCATCTGTGTAAAAGCAAAAGGGTTTGGACAGGGCCATGGTTCCACCAAGGAAGGTGAAGCCACTGTTGAGCTTGTTCATGTATGTGCTCATCATCAGGTACGGTCCAAGGAGGGAAAGTCTGAAGAGAGTCAAACCATTCTAAAAAGCTGGCTGCATTCGTGAAGTCAAGGACTGTTCCATCAACTCCATGGTTTTCAACCTGACCTTCTGATACCAAATGCCACGGAGCAAGTCGAGTGCTACTGCTGGATGCAATGCAGATGGGTGCAGGTTGGCATTCAACCAGTTACCACATGGTTTCAATGCCACTTCCAATCTCCTTCAGCTTTGCGAACAGTTGCTGGCGTCGGGATCACGCATCGACGCCCTGAGTTTCCTGCAGAAAGTCCGGCTGTCCCTAGTTCTTGCCAAACTTCTTCAACAGTTTGCACACAGTCAAGCGCCTCATCACCATAGTGAAAATCAAACTCATGTCTGAGAGGATACTTGTCATGGATGTTGGTAGCCCTGTGGATGGTCAGGTCCGAAGAGGAATGGGGAGAAGGTCGCTCCACACCAATATGTTGAGGAACCCATGTCCATCCGTCAGCAGCTTCTTGTACGGCCGGTATTCACAAGGCAGTGCTCGACGGAGATGCCCACGACACACAGAAAAGATCAACCCAAACGTAGTGCACCCGTAGTCATAGACAGCCCCAACAAGGCGCAGACTGCAGGTGAGGATCAGACCATAAATCCAAATTGAGGGGCAAAATCCAGAACTAGCTTTGTAGCTCCAAAATGGCCAGAGGATTGCATCAAAACGAGATTTTGAAGCAGTGTGGGCATGTTCAAGTAAAACTTGTCAGCTGGATTCCCACGGGAAGAGTACGCCCTCCAAACTCAGGACCATCAGCATACCACGACACATAGGCACTCAGGCATAACCCTCGTCGCCCTCTGCTTGTAGGATCTCTACCAGACTGCCTGTGTCGATGCCTTTCCCTGCGGGTTCCGCCGGACGACCTGCAGCATCCTTGCCTGGCGGGTGCTCGGAGTAGTGGCGCATTATCTCGTCGAGCCGATGTTGTTTGTTGTGTATCTGTTGTTGCTGCTGTTTGCGCTCCATTTCGAGCAATTGAGTCTGCGTCTTCAAGGCCGAGTTCTCTTTGGCAGTATCCAACTCTGTGGTGAGCATGGCATCTAGGCCGTCCATCTCGTTCACAGGGATCTCCTTTCCATCTTGGCCCTTGGAGGGCCGGTTTGGCTTTTGCCAACTCTGCTCGCAAGGTCTTTGCATCTGTCTTGTGCCTTTGTTTTTCGTTGGCCCCATGTGCTTTGATTTCTTCTAAGAACTGTTGCATTTGCAGCTCGCGCTTGGCCAGCGCTTGCTCTTTGCGTTCCACTTTTTGTTGACATTTCCGAACATTGTTGATCTATAGCATTGTTTCACACGCAGATCTTCCTTGTCCGCCTCCGGCAACACCCGCCCAACCGTGCTGCAATATTCAGATCTTTTGATGCCAAAGCTTGAAGCAAAGACACCACTGCCGGAGGCAATGCACCCGAGCATGATGATGAGTCCGAGGTAGAAACCGCTGCATGGTCGTATGAAGAGAACTTTGGAGCCTCCTTGCCGATAACAAGGAGGTGAATGGGCTCGAGTGGTGGCACTGGTATAGAGGATCGCACCAGTCCAAGCAGCGTACAACCCCGCCGCGCGTGCCCACACTTGGAACATTGGGGTCGCAGGCAATGCGACAAAGCTTTTCCTTGAGCCCTTATTTCTAAATATTTAAATGAATACACATATATATTTTTCTTTTTAATTTTTCTGTTTTGCAACCGTTTTTTAACTGTTATTTGTTTTCTTTTCTTTTATTCGTTCTTTCCTTCACCTTAAAATCTGTGCTTCTAGCAGCTCGCCCTTCACAAACCACGTTGGAACGCCGTTGAGCTCACCCTTCGGGCGAAACAAAACTTCCGAAAGAGGAGAAGGAAATAGTCTATAGGAAGAAATCTATATGGAGGAAATCAAAATGGAAATGAAATCTAAATCTGCCGAAGTCTGTAGGAAATCAAACTGGAAAGCCATCCGATGACTTGACTTTTCCTTTAGTGAGACGCAAATCGGATGGAAGGATGTCGTTCTATAGCTGGACTGAATTGTAGACTTCCAATCTGCTGCGATATGAATGGATGTGAATAGATGATTTTTTTCTTTACAATATATTTCAGTATGTTTGTTATTGTGTAGCTTTTAAATTTTCTCAGCCGTGAAGTCACAGGAGAAAGACATTGAGGAGGGAGACGAACAAAGGCATACTGACGACGCGAAGCCGGCAAAATCCGCGGAAAAGGCACCTTCACAGTTGCCGGAACACTTTCAGAGCACGTCATTCGGAGCACGACTCAAGTGTTTGCACATGGACCATTTGTAAGTCGACATTGCGTTATATGTGTTGCGTGCATGAAACACATGCAAGTTGTTGTTTTCCAGGCTTGCAGTGTCCAACTAGAGACTCAGCCTGTGGGGAGTTGGGTGCACCAAATTAGCTTCGATCTCCCGCAAAACCTTCACCATCAACCATGCATTGTGTCGGAGGGTTGTTCGTGTCAACTCATTGACCGGGGTCGTCGTTGACTAACTTGAGTTGACCTTCTCCGCAAACACTGATGCTTTATTTAGCTGCTAGACCCTGGCATCATGCCCTGGGATATCTTTTGAGCTCAGCCATTTGTCCATGGGTTGATATTTAAAGGCTTACGCTTGACAGCCGGGCGCCGGCCGGAGCGGCGCTATGTTGGCCCTATGTTCGCCTTGCTTGGGCCCGTTTGCTTCATGTAGGTCCGGTTTCACTTGTACGTTCGTGCTACTGCGGCTCAAGGAAAAAGTAAAGTGCGTCTAGTTGGCTGTTTGTGGTTGGTATCCTATATAAATAGGTTTTCAGCCGTAAGATCCTTTTGCGGTTGGCCCCACTCGTTCCCGCCTCCGCGAGTGGTTTAGGTACTCGACGTTCTCGCTCGTTAGCCATGGCGAGCCTAGGCCGAGATGGCGCTGACATTCCACTGCTTAAATCAATAGGAACCCCAATTGGCAGCCCAAGGTCCCGTAGCGGACATTCGTCACATAATCTACTTCAACTTGAAACGCGTACCAACGCCAGTCAGGATGGAGCCTCGACGGTGATGTGTGTCGAAGATGCTGCTCGGAAGGGCATGCCAAGTCCTCTAGCTATCAATGTAATGAATCAGGCAAACCTTTATCAACAAATCCAGCGTAACGAATTTGCATATAATCCGACCCTGCAAACGTTACATGTCACAGCGCATGACCCTGCCATTACCTCCCTCGTTGAGGAAACTGCCGAAAGGCGACATCGTGAGGTACTGGGCCAGACAGAGCTGGAGGCAAGAAGGTTGCAGGAAGCGCTTGTGCTTCAGGAACGGGAAGAGATTGCGAGAACAAAAACGGCAGTAGGACATGAAGCAGCAGAATATAGGCAAAAGTTCAACCAGGAAGCTTAGCTTGAGATCAACCGCAGACAGTCAAGCATCCGCCAATAATGCGGTAGAAGAATATAAGAGGGCGATGGATCAAAACCTTAGGCAATCCATCTCAAACAAGGACCGGGAGATTCAGCAACTGCGTGAGGAAGCACTTGTACGTGAACATCAACGCAACATCCAAAATCAAGAGTTGCAAAGTATGATTCAACAACAAGCAGCAGCTAACAGCAAGCTTCAGCGGATGTTGGAGAGTTCACTGAGGGTCCCAGCAAACGTACATCCAGTTCAATCTGAAACCGCTGCAGCAAGTACTGACCCCCTTGCCAATCAGACTGCAAAGTCACCTCCTGTGATTGCTCCTGTCCTCCAAGGCTTGCGCCAAGTGGATTAGCGAATTTTCATGGTTTTCAGTTTGGGGTTCAAGTACTTCACAAGTAGGAACCAATCCTGTGATCATTTCCGATCCAATTTCAGGTGCTTCCGTGTTGGTGAGTTTTAAAGCTGATCAAAGAGTAACTGCAGCCGCAATGAACCCTGGAAGGGAGTTCCGTTTAGGTGAATGTGGAAGGGATCAACCCGACCACCACACCCAATCAAAGTCCTGCACCATCCGTAAGGCATTACGTTATGTTCCCAAGTGGGGGTGGTGGAGGAGGTGGTGGTGGCGGGGATGATGGGGACGATGACATCATTTAAACCCAGACAGGGACAGAGATATATTCGGTTTCCCATCGTATCCAACTCCTTCTCCTACAGGATCAAAGCGAGATGGGAGGAAACCAGGTGCACCTGACGGTGGTGGGGGAGGCGGTCCTAACGGTTCAGATTCGGAAGATAGTGATGACAAGTTTGCTAGGAAACTTAGGAAATTCATGAGATCATCCCGGGACAATGATGGAGGTGATGAAAAGTCCAAGGTCAAGGAAGTTCGCTGATTCCTTTCCAACCCATCACCGGTCATTTCGCCAGAATTGTAGACACGTTCAAAGAGAATGAAGCTACTGCAGATCCTGTTGTACGGGGTCGCCAGATTTTGTTCATGCTGCATCACCATTTCAGCACGAATATCAAACATGGGGCGACTTATGCGTCATGGGATCAACTCTTGGCGGGAATTATTAAGGTCCCCGGGAACGATGTCTTAGAAACGCTGTTCTACAACCAAGTGAAAAACAGCAAATCCCTTGCACATGACCTTAACGAATATCAAAGAGCTGAGGAAGGGTCAGAGAAACACTCCTACGATTTTCTTGACACCACTTGGATAGGGAACGACTAGAGTCTAACCGAGACCGGGTGGCTAGAAACCTTGCAAGGACATTGCGGGCTTCAGTCGGAGCCGAAAAGAGGACCTGTATTCCTAAAGGGGGGTGTACTGACGACAATTGCAAATTTAAACATGAGGTTCCACCGCCAAGACCACCCCGCAAAGGAAGGGACACCAGCCGTGAACCCAATCGAGGAAGATCTCCGTCAGGCAGAGGTGACAAGAGCAAAGTTTGCAAGTTCTGGAAGCAAGGCAGGTGCAACAGGGGAAATGATTGCGAATTTAAGCATGAAGGGAAGCCTCGTAAGCCAAGGAGAGCAACTCCAGCCAGATCAAGAGTCGTATTAACTCAAGATCCAAATCCCCGAAGGCACCGAAATGTCCTAAGGGAAGTCCAAGATCTAAGGCTGCCGCTGCCCTGAAGGCGAAGGCATCCCCAGCTGTTGTATGCTTAATCGCATCCCTGTTGGCAACCATGTCACAAGCCAGTCCAGTTGTTTGTTGTCCTGCTATCACTTTCAACAAGAATGTTGTGTCGTTTGAAGTTGAAGCCGAGGGGAACCTCTGGCCGATTGGCAAGAAACCCCGCACTCGGAAACCTACATACCTTGTTGATTACAAGTTCCCAGTAGACCCATCTGCCACCGAAGATGCCGCCTCACAGGCCAGCATGCTGGCAGGAGCAGTCGAGAACGAACTCAAAGGGGTGAAGGTTGAATGTAGGTACTGTTGCGACACCGAGTTTGGTTGTGACTGTTGTGTTCCAAAGAATCTAGTTGCAATGCCTGCTGAAAGGAGAGATCTTGTTGAGGGTTCGATTCACCTTCCAAATGTAGCCGATACTGGCCGTGCCCAAGACCTTATTACCGACTCTGAGTTTCCCGATGGTTATGGATACATGTCAAATGATCCAGTTAGGCTCATAGGTGCCAATGGTGAAAGTTCATCGTTAAAACAGGGAAAGGTTTTTTCCGTCTTTGCATACCACCATTGATCCATTCTTGGTCGAATCAACACCGGCTGTTCTTTCCGTTGGGATGAGATGTATCGATGATGGATATGATTTTGTGTGGTGCATGGGATCAAAGAAACAAGACCCATTTTTCACCAAACCAAATCGTGACAAGATATATTTGAAGGTGAATGACTATGTACCCTACCTCATCGGTGATGGATCAAAATCTAGTGTGTCTGCAACCGCTTTCAAGGGAGCCATCATTTCTCGAAAGGATGTTACTCCATCAGTAATCGAACCACCCGAAGAGCCACCAGTTGAACCTGATCATGATAGGCTGAGTGCATATACCCCGTTAATCGCACCCGAGGCTCCTGACATTGAAGAACTCCAAGGCGAAGAGCCGTTAGAAAGGGGATATGTTGAAGCTCCTCGGGAGGGTGAGTCATTTGAAAAATCTGAGGGAAGTAGTAGTAGTAGTGTTCTTGATGTTGACGTATCAGCGAAACGTGATTTGGGTGAGAAGGCGCTAAATGTTGAAGCTATGTCAAAGGGGCACCCACCTCCTTACTCACATGCCCAAGAACCCCTTTTGTGATGTACACACCAAAGCGAAAATGCAGAAACCACCATCCAGAGCCAAGGGAGGATCATCGAAGGTCGAGGCAGATGTTTTTGGGGGTCACATTACGGGTGATTTCTTAGTGACTATGAACGAGGATGAAGAGGGTATTGATGCCGAAAGGGTTGCTTTAGTTGTCAAAGATGTGGCCACCGGTTTTATCTATGTTTACCCCAGTGCACGTAGAAACACAGAGTCAATTATCCTAACGATGAAGCATTTCACTGGACCAGCTGACAAAGTAGGGATTTTCTACAGCGATAATGCCCCTGAGTTGGTTTCGGCCATGAAGATATTGCAATGGAGACATACGATTAGCAAAGACTATATTTCGAAGTCCAATGCAGTCGCCGAGAGGTTAGTGAGAAGCGTTCTTGAAGGTAGTAGGGTGAATCTGTTGCAGTCCGGACTACACCATCAATATCGGCCTTATGCTGCAAGACACTGGTGTTTCATGCGTAATGTATTCCAAATTGGAGAAGAAATTACACCCTGGAAACTCAGGTTTGGGGAGAATTTTAAGGGACCTAAGATATTTTTCGGATGTCAAATTGACTATTGGACGGGACCGAGGAAGAGACCCAAATCTGACCTCAAATACAAACCTACCTCAAAACCAGGAATCTTTTTGGGTTATGTCGTCCGCCCGGGTTTTGATTTTCGAACAGAATTCATTGTTGCCTCCTTGCAAGATATGAGGATTGCCAGTTACGAAGACAACGTCAATGTAATCAGGGTAATCAAAGTTAAGTGAACCTGAGATCATCAATTAACCTTTGAAAACACGATTGGAAACAATCAGAGACGGTCGTGACCAAGCACTCCATGAGGAGCTTGACGATATCTTTCCTGCCGAAGCACAGGATGCCAAGCCCGTGCGGAAGCCGGAGCCGTCTGAGGATGTTGAGTCGAAAGACCCAGGAAAAAAAAGCAGTTTATAATCCCGGATGGCTTGCGTTTATGAAACATGTTGATGGGACAGAAGGTTGGTATGAGTCTGCCGAATGTTGGGTCGAGATTGAGTCTGGTACTGATGCATACTGTGACCCCGGCGACAAAATCAACCAAGAGTTATTTTCATTTCGAACAACATGTTGCAAGTCTGACAATGGGTGGTATGTTATGGGAGAAAACTTAAAGATAGACCCACCAGTTGAAACATTGAACAAAGGAATCGATAATGTCCTGTTCGTTGAGACATTGGTGTCAATCTTTTCCAGGGAACCCATCAACCTTTGTCAGTCCAGGGATGTACCTGTACCTTCCGGGGGGGGAAAGGACGATGATGATCTGATTGAAGTCATTAATGCCAAGACTGGGGAAACGGGGAAAATTTCAAGGGCTGATTCGAGAGACTCTAGTGCGGATGGTTTGAAAACCACGCGTTATAAGAACTCTAGTAAGCCACTTGGATATTCCGTCCTTTTTATGTTATTGAAAGCAAGGAAAGAGGCAATTCACAAGGAACAGAAGAAGATAGCTCTGAAGGAGGCTATAGGAAGTAAAAAGGGTAAACCTAGCATTGTAGCTACCCCAACGATTGAAGAAGAGTCTGAACCCTATCCAAGCATGCCAACATGCAACCAGGCCCAAATGCATCGAGAGAAGATCAACCCTCCAAATTTAAGGTTGGTTAATTCCCTAGTAGCTAGACCGGTCAACAAGAGGGAAATTAGGGCTAACCCGAAAGCACAGGAAGCCTTAGATTTGGAGTGGAAAAAATTGGTTAAGAAAGATGTATGGCTTTACGATACAGTTCCAGAGTGGAAAGATGTAAGTAATAGAGCTAAGAAGCCTGGGGAAAAAGTGCATGTAGGCAAGGTTTTTGAGATCTGTGTTGAGAAGGGTAGTGAACTTCATTTCGAGGGTGATAAATTGAGGAACTTCTAGGGAAGGACGGTATTCCAGGGGAATAACGTTAGAGATGAAAATGCCGATGTGGCTTTCTTTTCTGAACTTGGTTCCTCACCAGCCACAATGGAAGCAGGGAAAGGTGTGGATGCTTATGGAACCCGGCCGGGCTTCATTGTTCAACAAAATGATGGTGTCCAAGCATACACACAGGCTACCATGCGGGGAGTAGACACCTGGGTTGAAATCCCCAATGATCGATGGCCTAAAGAATGGAAAGGGAAGTACAATCGACCAGTGGTCAAGTTAAGGATATCTTATGGACACCCAGATTCCGGGGGGCTATGGGAGCAACATTGCGAAAGCCGGTTGAAGGCTGTTGGTTTCATAATGCCTGATCCGGAAGGATGGTCAGTGTTCTTTCATCCTACATTAAAGTTGCTATTGGTTGTGTACGTAGATGACTTCAAGATGTCAGGACCCAAAGAGTCTATGAAGAAGGGTTGGGAATTGATAGGATCAAGAATAGACATGGATACGCCCACCGAGGCCAGTCGATATCTAGGCTGTGATCATGTTTTGTTTCAAAATGTTAAGCTCGACAAGACCGATCATCCTTTTGCCCATCTCTTCGACAAGTCTATGCCAGATCCCGCAAAGACTGCTGCGCCAGCGCGTAGGACTCAAGACTATTGGGAGACTGATCCTAAGTTGGGAGTTTATATCCGACATCACTGTCAGCCGCGTCCGAGCTTCTATGCACCTGATGACGAAATTACGAAGTTTTGCAAGATGCAGCCCTCGCGTTGTACTGTAAGATCAAGTAATGATGAAGTTCCGGAGTGGGATGTCTACCGCAATGCAGGTGCATGGGGAACCACTGCCGGGAAAAAGATCGGACAATACTTGGGTTGGTTCAACATACTTGTTTTCAGAATCCTGTAAGGACCCCAAAGTTGCTATGGTTACCATCAAAAGAGACAAGCTTGCCGCAAAGAAACGAGCACAAGGTTTCAGTTACATGGATGAACTTTTCCAAAACCAACCATGCATGAACAAACCAGTGAATATCATAACTTATGACATGAAGCCGTTTCTAGAATCTTGCGTACAACGCTATGTCGATCTTGCTGGAAAGGATGCCAAGCCGTTGAAAACTGTATCAACACCATTTCATGATGAACGTATTGCTAGACCAATTGCAAACGAATCCGAAGCCAAAGGAGTATTAGCCCCAATTGCGACCAAAGTTCTTATGAAGATTTTGTTCGCTGCCAGAATGGCTCGCTTCGACTTGCTTCGTGCAGTGCAGGTTTTAGCAGCACGCGTAACCAAGTGGTCTACTGAATGCGATAAAGCGTTGCATAGACTAGTTTGCTATATCCATAGTACTTTAGACCTTAAGCTGCGGACGTTCATCGGTGACAGTATTAATGAATGTAAACTTTGGTGTTTCGCAGACGTGGACCACGCAGGAGACTATGATAACAGAAGTACTTCAGGATGTTTTCTTGTCCTGGTTGGACCTAATTCCTACTTTCCTCTTACTGCATTCTCCAAAAAGCAAACATCTGTCAGCATGTCTTCGACCGAAGCTGAAGTTGTCGCTGCAAACGTTACCCTTAGAGCTGTTGGGTTACCTTCTTCCGGTTTTTGGGCCTACCTCCCGAACGCGGGGGGAGATCAAAGCATTCCGGGAGGTTTGCCAGCTACCAAAATCGAATGTAATTCAGATGTGCAAGGAGACAAATGGGTTTTGGACCCCAGCAGGAGAATCCTAATCATTGAACACTCGAAACCAAGACAACCCCTATTTGACCCAAAGAATGATCCTAAAATCCCAATCAACATCAAATGTCTGGGTTCTGCCAGAACATCAATTATGGTAGTGAAAGGGAAGGTTGACTTTGTACAGGACAATTGGAGAAAACGGGGGGAGTATCCTACTCAAAATGAATGGGTTGGAATCATTTGTTTTCGGGTGTATGGTCCTTACGAGACCGATTTGGGAATTGAAGCATGCGAAGTTCGTGAAGCGTTGACTGACTACGACTTCATAGGCAACGAGAGATCAGGCGATACTTTATTGAATTTATTGCCACGAAAGTCCATCCAAGGTGTTTTTGTGGAGGATAACCAAGCGACTATTATTAGGATCCTTGAGAATGGAAAATCACCTACCTTTAGACACAGGGACAAAAACTCAACGTGTGAATCTTTCTTGGTTGGAAGAACAATTTAAACGTAAATGGTATAGGTTGGTTCATGGGCCATCTATGATGCAAGCCGCTGATATACTGACCAAACCATTCACTGATGCTGAAAAGTGGAACTTCGCAGTGAACCTATTAGGCCACAGAAATGGTATCAGTACTGGCAAGACCAGTAAGCCCAATCCCCACAGCAAATCTCAGGTGACGCATACCTTGCCTGCCCCATCAGAGGAAAGCTCGGGGGTACCCGCAGTCGGTCCGAAACCCAGCCGCCTAATCGTGGAAGTATGTTGTTCCAAGAACTCGAAGCTTAGTGATTGTTCTCGGCCAAATTCTAAAGATTGTCTGGTGTATCACAATTCACAGAGGAGACTAATTTATTGTCGGAAGACATTGTCGAAGCCAGGCAGTCTTGACGAAAGCACTCGTATTCCAATGGGTGACTTGCTCAAGAACTTGGAAATTCCCGGTATCGGTAGTGTACATACCAGATTGCGTTGGGAAAGGGGATTGAACACCATTGTACAGACCGCCAAAGAAGCCATTGATAACATCGTCCTGGATAACTTTTACAAACGGAACCCAGGAAGACAGATCCTTGTGCTGGTGGGGTGGTCGGGCAATCATGTCCATGGGGATTTTAGGTAGCGGGGTTGCACCTGGATCCACCAGCCACGTTATACAGCAAAACAAAAGGCACGTGTTGACAAGGCAATCGCTGACCTGAATTGAAACGCAATGAAAGTGTTTTTGATGTGGTTGTTTTCGGAAATGGACACCACCAAGACTACGGTCTGCCCCCTTCGTACAACAAGACTTTGGGGGGGCACTTTCAAGAGCTAGTCAACCTTGGTGTGAACACGATTTCCTTCGAAATAGTTGCCATGAGAGGTTATCGCTATGACAGAATTCACCTTGACGATGGTGCAATCAATCGCAACTTGGCCGTTCGATATCTCAAGGGAATCGTCACGTTCCATCTTGCCTATCGTCAAATCATGTTGAACAGCGAGACATTGTTGGAGACTGCTTCCCGCCTGTTGGGTCCTGATCTTGCCCTCAGACTGCACTATGTGCACATCACCCCCACTTTGCTGCAATTTAGGCGTGCTTTGGAAAACACCCCAGAAGTCCAGGAACATATGGAACTGAACGCATGTGTCGCTCACGCCAATCAGGCTGACGATTGTGAGGCTCAGGACCAAGAGATTTTCCAATGGATTTCTGCTGCATGGGAGGAGGCCGAGATCGAAGCGACCCGGGAGGGTGCGCCACAAGGAGAACTGTTCAGCCAGGTGGAAATGATGTCGAGCAGACGAGGATTCGGACTGCGAGGCCGAAAGGATCAGGATCAACATAACCGAAGAGATTGAAGAAGCCGTTCAACAGGGTTTCAATATCATCGATTCGGAGGAGGTGGTCATGGCCCAAGCTGCAGCCTCGGAAGCCGAACCCGTTGACCACAGTGCCAGAAAAGGGGATCGAAAATGAATTCTGCAAAATTTCATTCGCCACGGAGGAATCAATCATTCTGGACGATGACGTGAACATTGGAGAAGTCGAATCGTTCGCCCCACTTGGGATGGCGCTGTCATGACTGAGATTGTTGAAGAAGCTGTGGGAAAAAGGAGAAAGATGAGAAGAAAGCCGGGAGGCCTGCCGACAAGCCAAAGGGTTCAATCCCACTTCGTCCGAAGGACGACATTGCGGCAGAAAAGCTCCAAAGGGCCACTGAAAAGGACGAGGAGAAGGTATGGCTTGACCCAGATGATTTGGCTGGCGGGATTCCTTATCGCAACGTCAACAACAGTGGTCGTTTGCTCCAGATTTCCAAGAAGCTCAGCTACTTATTCCTCAGAGGTCATCCACTGGAGTACGATCTTCCTTGCCCTGAGTGCAATGTCCTCGACTTGTGAGAAAGCAACCTGGAAGGGTTTGCCATGGGTCCCTGTTGCGTGTCGAACTTTCCAAGGACACAATCGCGCACTGATGAAAGATGCAAAGATTTCGTCCCTTGTGAAGAAGCTCTACACGCTTGATCCTGAGTATACCCCAGAAAGGCTTGATCAAGTTCCTTCATCATGGCCTCGTTTCAATTCCTCAGGATAGCCCAATGTTTGGGCAGTTTCCACGACTTCTCTATCACTGTTGTGATCTGGCAAACGTGGATGAGATCCTGAAGACTGGTCTGATTCCAGGAGGATGGCCGAAGTCAAGTGGCAGACCGCACAACTATTTCATCACGATGCCACCCTGGAGTGCCAACATGAGGAAACTTGCGGGAACGCGAGCCGGTCCAATGTACATTGCGTTTGATCTTGAGCTCATGATGCAACATGGTTGCCGAATGTTTCAAACTGATAACGCAGTGCTTTGTTCTGACTGGGTCCCTAACGAGTGCATCCTCTGTGTGTACGACGCTGGGCTCAGAGAGTTCTACCACATCAACCGTGGCTACCCTTCGTGTAGAAAGAGCTACAATGAAAAGATCAAAGCACACAAAGAAGGTCAACCGGTTTTCGTTGAATCCCAGCTCACCACCTTGAATGCCATGGTCGACACCAACTTTGATTTCTTCGCTTCCGAGTTTGGTCGTGGACAACTTAGATCTTTTCCGAACACTCAGCGTGAAGTAATTGACATCTTCAGGGAGTCCGAAGCCAGGCATGGGGTGAATCAAGAGCACGTCAAGGGTTATATGCGAGCACGGGATGGTCGAAAGGCAGAGGCAAAGGAAGGTATGTTCGTGATTGCGGTATCGACAGGTTGCACCTCAACTGAAGGTACCCGCCTTTGAATGCCACATGTGTGATCACAAGAATCTCGATGGACATCATCGTTGCGTGAAATGCAAGGCCAATCTCGAGTATCCATCGGACATTCGCTTAGCAACTGAGTGGCACGGTTGGAGTCTTTTGCAAAAGAGTCATATGGCATTTTTGCTTTGGTGACAACCGTTCAGCCCCGAAGTCAGAGAGCAAAAGCGAGTGCGGAAGCCTTGCCGGGAACATCAGTTCATCCGAGAGGAGGTGGAAGGTCAAAGTATGGCGTCCTTCGTGGCACTGCCGTTGGCTACCGCCGAAAGATGATCAAGGGCAATTATGAGAATCTGGTAGACCGCCTGCAACAGGATCCATTCTTCCAGTTCAATGCGGCTCAGAATCAACTCACGCCCCCCTTTCTTGAGTTCATTGAGCGAGCCCTGGCTTCAGTAGATCCTTTGCTGCACGTGCAAGTGGAAAAGGCACTGATGTCAAAACACGCCTCGTTTTCATTCCCTTTTTGAAGCGTCAGACCGATCATGAGATTGATGTAACCTATGAATCAGCAATGGATTGCTCATCATCGAAGGTTCTTCAGTCTTGCCCAATTCGCAGTTTATGCTCGGACGGTCATGAATGCGAGAGGGGAACCCTCGCCGGTGTTTGGATGGAATGAGATGACTATGGCAGTCGATCTCACGACAGAACTCAACTTGGCAGATCTGACCAACTTCGCCAAAGATCAATGGGGCTTTGCTTTTGACCAGAAAGGTCATGAGTACAGCAACAAGCCATATGCTGTGGCAACCATTGAGAAGGATTTGCCGAAAGCTTTCTCAGTTGTTCTCAACGACACCCTTCAACCTGCACAGAACCGAGAATTTGACCCCAAGCGTCAACAGTGGTTGCAGAAGGGTAGAGCGTCAGGTTGGGATAACTACATTGGGATTAGCAAGGGAAAGGGCAAAGGTCAGACTGGCAGGGGTTCGTATCAGAGGCATTCTAAAGGTCAAGGTCATTGCGGAAGCAGCCAACCTTATTGGCAAGGTTCGCAGCAACAAGATCAGTGGTATTGGAGTCATGCAACCAGCAGTACCAAAGAAGCTACCCGGGAGGGTCAGCCGGTAAGGGACACGCCACGTGAGGAAGCAGGAGTGGCATGGTACTATGTTCACCAAGTACACATACATCGATGGTAGGATCGAATGGATGGCTTGGTGAACTCAGCTGATTGCATTGGATGACCACTTCTGATCTATGTTTTTTTGGGTCTATGTCTATGTTAGCTATTGAAAGTTCTGAACTACTCCAACGTTATTCAAATCCATGAATGATCGTATCACTTGCCTTCCAATTGTGACTGTTTTGATTACTTGTTTTGATGGGCATGGATGTGGCACGGCAATCACCTTTTGCATTTGATTCTTCAAGTTTGGACAGCTCAAAGCTGTGGCTTGACGGGATTAGTAGATGTCTCGATGCCTTATGGTCCAATTGTGATGGTGGGGAGTCAATTGCACATCGCTTGAAAGATGCAGAACTTGTGAGTTGCATGAATGAGTGATTTGCAATCATAGTCATTGAATCTATATTCTTTGTTTCAAGGGTGTATGCAATTTACAATACTTTGCATTACGCCTATTTTGGCCTTGCTACGCGTTGGTGGGGGGATAGTATCGTCCCACTAAAGCCAATGCGGAAGCTTGGTCATACCATAACTTACTACGTCCATTTGCATCGTAAAAAGTGAGCGCTGCCGTATGCGTCCATCGTTGTTTAGACCGTCACGTTTCACATTGCACTTTCTGCGTAATTCATCCTAGTAGCACTTGCACATTTAGTCTTTCGTCCGTGCCCTACTTAGGTCTACGCGCTCCCTGCCACCGACTGTGTCTTTCGCCGGCGGGGGGTGTTTGTTTCATGTAGGTCCGGTTTCACTTGTACGTTCGTGCTACTGTGGCTCAAGAAAAAAGTAAAGTGCGTCTAGTTGGCTGTTTGTGGTTGGTATCTTACATAAACAGGACCGATCTCGGCCTTATGTTGGCCCTTTGTTCGCCTATGTTAGCCGTATGTTGCCCCAGGTCAGCCTTATATTGGCCTAAGTTGGCACTATCTTGCCCCTATGTTGGCCCTATCTTGGCCCTATGTTGCCCCATCATGTCGACAAATTTTACCAAAACTATGTTAAAACACCTTCAACATGTCATGTTTTCCGTTCCGGGGCCCTTCCTGAACTTCAAACCACGTAAAACGCGACGTTTTTTTTAACACGGCCAAGAGATAATTCCTCGCAACCGAGGGCCCGAAACACCAAAACACGATGTTTTTGAACGGCGGCGGCAAAAAAAAACATAAATTACGTGAGCCCGAGGTGGCCCCGAGGTCACCCCAACCTGGGGCGGCAGTTGGGCCATACCAACCCGAGGCCTCCACCAAGGACAGGGCTGGCGCTTACGCCTGACAGCCAGGCGCCGCTATGTTGGCCTTACGTTCGCCTCGCTTGGACCGATCTCGGTGCTATGTTGGCCCTATGTTAGCCGTATGTTCGCCTATGCTAGCCGTATGTTGCCCCAGGTCGGCCCTATCTGAGCCCTATGTTGGCCCTATGTTCGCCTAGATTAGCCATATGTTGCCCCAGGTCAGCCTTATATTGGCCTAAGTTGGCCCTGCGTTGGCCCTATCTTGGCCCCATGTTGCCCCATCATGCCGACAAATTTTCCCAAAACTATGTTAAAACACCTTCAACATGACATTTTTCCGGAACCCGAAAACCACGTCAAACGCGTGGTTTTTTGATACCGCCAAGATGAAATTTCGGAACACCGAAGGGCCCAAAACACCGTAAAACATTCTGTTTTTGATCGGCAGGCGCAAAATACATTGTAAATTACATCGGCTTCAGGTGACCCCGAGGTCACCCCGAGCTGATCTCTATGACCTTCTTACCAACCGAAGGCCTCCGGCAAGGACATGGCCGGCGCCCGGGTTTAAAGTTTTACGCCTGACACCCGGGCGCCTACGTTGGCCCTACGTTCGCCTCGCTTAGACCGATCTCGGTGCTATGTTGGCCCTATGTTCGCCTATGTTGTTAGCCGTATGTTCGCCTATGTTAGCCATATGTTGCCCCAGGTCGGCCCTATGTGAGCCCTATGTTCGCCTAGATTAGCCGTATGTTGCCCCAGGTCAGCCCTATGTTGGCCCATGTCGGCCCTATGTTGTAGGCGACACAGAATACTGTTTTTGATTGGCACTTTTCTACCCACATATGGAGAAACGGTAGGCCCTTGCTTCTGCCACGTTTGGAACGGCTTGTGGCCAGGCCGACTCTGACATGGAGATAGACTTGGTTTCGGGCACGGAGGCTCCAGCAAACCTTTGCGATATTGTTTCCAAATAGGGAAACCAGAAGATATCCTAGGATGTTGTTTTCAAGCAATCGATCGGTCGCATCTCGCATCTCTACATCGCATCTATATAACACGCCGCCCAACAAAGTTAGGCGCATCTTCTATCCACATCTCATCCCTACATCATCTATATTATATCACACGTCGCACAACAAAGTAAGCGCGCATCTTCTTTCCATATCTCATCTCTACATCATCTTTATTTTATCACACGTCGCACAACAAAGTAAGCGCGCATCTTCTTTCCATATCTCATCTCTACATCGCATCTATATCACACGTCCCCCAACAAAGTAAGCGAGTAAGCGCGTATCTTCTATCCATGTATCATCTCTACATCGCATCTATATCACACGTCGCCCAACAAAGCAAGCGCGCATCTTCTATCCATATATCATCTCTACATCGCACTTAGGCGTCCTAGCTGTTGTCTGTGCCGCCAGCGGGCTCTCGTGTTTCGCTGTGTTCCCCTTGCCGTCGCTGCTGGTATTTGCGTGGCAGGCGCAGCACTTAGGCGTCCTCGCTGTTGTCTGTGTCCCCGGCGGGCTCTTGTGTTTCGCCGTGTTTCGCTGTGTTCCCGTTGCTGTCGCTGCTGGTATATTTGTGTGGCAGGCGCAGCACATTAGGCGTCCTCGCTGTTCTCGGTGTCCCCCCTGGCTCTGGTGTTTCGCCGTATTTCGCCGTGTTCCCGTTGCTGTCGCTGCTGGTATTTGCATGGCAGGCGCAGCACATTAGGCGTCCTCGCTTTTGATTGTGTCGCCGGCTCTCCTGTTTCGCCGTGTTTCGCGGTGTTCCCGTTGCTGTCGCTGCTGGTATTTGCGTGGCAGGCGCAGCACGTAGGCGTCCTGTCTGGTGTCTGTGTCGCCGGCGGGCTCTCGTGTTTCGCCGTGTTCCCGTTGCTGTCGTCTGCTGGTATATTTGTGTGGCAGGCGCAGCACTTAGGCGTCCTCGCTGTCGTCTGTGTCGCCGGCGGGCTCTCGTGTAGCCGAGCTCGATCATTTTTTTTTACATCACATCCCGAGCTCGATCAAATGTGTTGCAGGTTCGGTATTCTTGTCTGTTTCAGTTCGACTATTTTACATATTTATTAGCTTCCGGCAGGCCCGCCAGCATTTCCTGGGCTTAGATGTGCGGCTCTATCGCCCCAACACCAGCAGGCAGATATGCACTGACAGCCGTACCATTTTATCCTCGCCAGAAGCACCACCAGCAGCAGCAAGTATATATGTGTAGCAGCAGCCGCAGCAGCAGCAGCAGCGACAACAGCAACAAGAGCAACAACCGCAACCGCAGGAACAACAGCAGCCACAGCAACAACAGCAACGGCAGCAACAACGGCAAGCCTACAGCCAGAGGGGGCCCGGGAGGAATGGAGCCGGGGACCTTTCGGATATGGGGTCATCCTGGTCGTGGTCGTGGTTCGTGGTGGTCGCGGTCGCGCACGTCTTTTTAATTCTCTGATAAGCGGTCAAGTAACCAATACCCCCTTGAGCCTACATACGCCAAACACATGTAGATATTAGACCCTTCACTACGCTGCCACAGATAAAAACACAGGCACAAATTGATAAAGAGTCTACTGCGTAAGGCGCACAATAGGCAAAGCAGCGGAGGCACTAAAAGTTATTCCTAAGTCGGGTCTAATATATTGCCGCCAGACATCTGATGTTGTGTTCGCAACTGCGTCAATGAAACACCGTAAGAAAAATCTTTCGTTGGCCAAGACATTATCAGTCCACAAGCTCAAATGCGCCCTACGAAAAAAAAATCAAACTGATAGGCTCATGCTTCACACAAGAGAAGTCCAAAATTGGGCAATGAGTTTCATCATGGGTGTTCAGATTGCCTCAAGAATTGGCATTTTGAATTCAAATCTCACCGGGAATCAACAAATTGTCACATCCAAAAGTTTGGGACCATCACAAGAAACTTGCAAAGAAGCAACAAAAACAAAAACAAGTTCAGTTGGTGAGTCACTGCAAAAGTTTACGGAACTTGACTTCAATGGGAGATAATAAAAATTTCACAATCCAAGCAACAGCTAAAAACAAAAATTCAGATCAGACAAACCTTCATCTTTCTGGATAGAAAGTACATGGTCAAATCTTCTCATCACACGAAATAAGTCACGATACTCACTGAAGGAAAAATGAAATCAGAACAACTATCATCTTACCTGATGGTAAGTACATAGTCATTCATCATTCTCAGGCACCCATTGCACAGTACTCATCCCTGGCTAAAGAAGTTCTCTTTTCTGATCGGGCGGTAGCTCGGGCCTTTCCTGTCGCTTTGTTCGCCTTCTGTCGTTCCTTCCTTGAAATAGCTCCCTGTCTCTTGGCTTCTTCTGTGAGGTAGCCTTCTCCTCTTGATTGCTCATGTCAGAGGGTTCAATCGTGACTAAAATTGGAACATGTGAATCAGCGTTCTTCTCACGCAACATCAAAATATCATTCGTGAGGTAAAACAAAAGTTCGTAGACACCGTAGTTGTACTCCAGGTTCGGTGTCTTCTGGCCATCATTGAATTTTTCAACTGGAGTAGACAGACCATATTCAAAGAAAGTAAGCAAACAACAATCACCCATACGATCAGTTTTTCGAAAAACATCAGGATCAATATCAACTTTACCTTCAAGAGTGTCGCGAAAGTATTTCAGGTCAAGATAGGAAATGGAGTGGAACTGTCTGACGTTCATGTCCGTTGGTCTGCAACACGTTCTTCAAATAATAGCCCAACGTCTGCTCCATTCTGTCTGTCCATGGTTGACAGGTGGACATATTGTAAGAGCTGTTCAACTGCGTTCCACTTTTCTGATAGGCCAGCTTATTGGCGTCACCTCCAACAATTGATACTTGGTGACAAACACATTCAAATAACATGTGTGCAAAGATCTCTCCTGTGAAGGCATGTGACTTTCCTGCAGAATTGTTGCCAACATGATACACGCACACTCTTGTCACTGGCATTCTTGCTCTCGTCATTTCCTCAAAATCTGTCTCATTGTTCCTATCAAAATAACCTCTTGAGGATGCTTCATAGGTGCTTCTTGGAATTGCCTTTCCCCATGTACTCTCAAAGATTGCAAATGACACTTTTCTATTTGGACCTCTCCAAACGTCTTCTTGTGAATCCTCTTGTGGTCCTGCAAACTGAACAATCGGCAACAAAGATCTTGTGCATCATTGAAGCATAACGTCCATCCTTCGGATTCCAGATACTCACGATGAGGTACAAGTGTACCTGCCTCACATACCATCACAATGTGGGCTTTCAAATTGTTCAACATCTGCAAAAACAAATTGTTATTATCTGAAACGTGATCTGGAAACAACTCAGGACATTTCTCCTTGTAGTATAGCCTGTCTTCGTCGACAAAGGATGGTATCAACCAATTTCTGCTAAAACGTGGTCAGTGACTTCGAGCTACTATACCTACAGATTCCGGATTTCTTGCAGTCTTCTCACCACTCAGAAAACATTGTGTAATATCGGCAACGAGGTCATCATATGCATATTCATCCTTGCCTGCTTCACCAACATCCTTCATCAACATCAACTTCCTTCACAGAGTCCACTAGCTTCCAGAGATCTCTTCTCATGTGCTGCATCATTCATGGTCTTCAACCTGTGGTTTTCGCATCCGTAGCTGACATTCCTCATGTGGAAAACTTCCTCCAGTGCAGGTCTTTCAAAGAAAAGTTGGCAATAGGCATCAGTAAAAGCTTCTTCTCAAATTAAAAAACGTGCATGTGGATGTCCAACTGGGCTGGTCTTTCGATACTTGTAAAAGTTCAAGAGGCTTGCATTATTTGCCATAAAATCCAAAGTTCTTCTCCTTGTAAGCCTTGTCAAGGGTCCTCAATCTATCCAATGCACAATCTTAGCCAAGCTCTTCTCCTTGTGGATCTCCACATGGTTCTGATTTTGGCACTTCGGGTTTCCTTCGAGGCTCTGGCTCCAAAGGCTTTTCAATCAAAGAAACCTTGCTGGTAAATGGTCGAGTACCATTTGCTCTTGCTAGATTTTCCTCAATTTCTTTTTGTCCCTTAGGCAGTTCTTCATCAACTTCAGGTCTAAGTGCTTTCAGAAATTCATTCGTGTAAGGTTTGGAGAATATGTCATTTTCTTTCCTCTCCTGAAGTTCTTCTCCATATCTTTTCTCTTCCTTCACTTCCACTTCCCAAAAGGGCTCTTGTTCCACTGGCTCTTGTGGTTGTTCTTCTTGAGGTCTGCCTGCTCTTTCTTCTCTTTGTCTTCTTTCATGCGCCAAAATAGCGTCAATGACATTCAAACCCTCTCCATACATATTGAATCAATCTTGCCATTTGAGGTGTAGCCATTTGAGGTCGTTGTTCAAGATTACTTGGCTCACCTGGTCCATTTTCTTCATCAGCAACCCATTCATAATGAAAAGAATTCACCAACTCATTTGCTGTGTTCATCATTGTTTCTTCTGATGCAAAATCAGAATCATCAAGTGCTTCTGCTCCAAAGTCTGGTGCTTCCATAGGATCATCATGTGGAATTTCTTCTCCTTGTTGTTCTTCAGCTTGTTGCATTTCCACATCTTCTTCCTCTTTTGCTTCAGTTCTTGATCTCTTGCCTGATGGTAAGTATTCAAGTCCTTCTGCTTCATCTTCTGCCTCTGGCATCTCAACTGATGGTAAGTCTCCAAAAGCAACTGCATCTGATGAATGGTATCTCACCTGATAGTGAGTCTCCAGGAACATCATGTGATGCCTCACCAGGATCCGTTGGGTGCACCGTTGTACGTTGCGGAGTTGATCCTTCTTCACAGAAAGTTCCAATGTCTCAGCAAGAGGTCTGATGACAACTTTTGATCCAATGGTATTCACGTAATTTGGATCTTCAAAGGTACGAGTCTGTGTGTGTGTCGATCACTAAGTGCTTGTAGAAGTCATCCTGAAGGTTAGACCTGCTGTCGATATACTCCTTCAACTCTTTGTATGCAAACTCGGCAAAAGTACCACGAACCAAATCTCATGAGTCTGCATCAACTTTTGATCAACTGCCCTGAAACATCAACGAGGACAGAAGTTCAAGTTGTTGTGAATATCAAGGC
Organism: Breviolum minutum Mf 1.05b.01; assembly: GCA_000507305.1. Classification (NCBI taxonomy): domain Eukaryota; class Dinophyceae; order Suessiales; family Symbiodiniaceae; genus Breviolum; species Breviolum minutum. The sequence goes on along the minus strand of DF241383.1, from coordinate 101,703 downwards.
AGATGTTCTCCTCAGTTGGTACAGTTGGTGTTGGAGCGCGTTACGATCAGGGTCAACCAAGTACATTTCACCTGTCGAAAGTCTCTGAGCAAATTCATCCCAAAGAGCTGGTGTCTTTGGCACATACTTGTCAACAGTACCAGTTTACAAATCTTCAAATCCTTCAGCAAACAAATCAAACATACGAAGTTCCCCTTGATCCTTAAGACCTTCTTCAAGTTCAATATGTTCTCGTTCTAGGGATGCTGTATCTTCATCAAAGGCACGTGCCTTATAAGGCTCTGGAACTTCACGTTTCCAACCGACGTTCTCATAATACTTCGATTTCTGCTGGTAGGTCTCCTGTTCTTCATCAGTGGCGTAGTTCTTGACGTAGGCTGTCATCCTACCAAGTTCCCAGGCTCGTGTGAAAAGAGTATTGAGTGTCCGGCAAGGGGAAACCTTTCCCAGGTAAGGCGAGTACTGCCTTGAGATCTCAAACTTTCCTGCTGTGAAGCTGAAAACAAGAAAAACTCTCTGATGACTATAACTGCTTCACCGAATATGTTCGTGATTTTCTCACCCTTGTTGTTCCTAAGTGTCAATACTCCTGCCTGCCATAAGTGCAAACGGTTTTCTGAGATAATCCGAACTGCTTGAGGCTCCGCATTATTCAGTGTATTTATCTCAGCATCCACATCGAATACCTCTGCTGGTGCAGAGCTTGACGATGCTGCCGCTGTGCTTGCTCTCGTACCACCTACCTCAGCTGATGCCGAACCTGATGGTACTTCTGCTCGCCTTCTTCCATGAAACAAACTGTTGATACAGTTCAAATAGTTTTCAGGTATCTCTTGGCCCATGAACTCCCAAGCAGTGTGTCTTCTCTCTGGTACATATTCCCTGGGAATTCTCCATTCAACAAGTTGATAATTTTCGTCAAGGTACTTGGATATCTCGCCTGGTGGCAAATATTCCTCATACCTTTGCATGGTGGTGATTTCTCTTCACGAAAATCTGTCACATGAAAAATCCATCCAAGAGAATACATTTTAACTGCTGACAGCTTGTGTGAGGAAAGTGCAGGTTGAACTACTCCTGTGGACTGACCTTGATTGCTCGTCCAACACCCTTTTCTCTCTCAACACAACGTCAATGAAGAACCGTTGCTTGTTGTTGCCATTCAGGAAAGAGGCAACCAATCTTCCAGGGTTAAACAGGTGCCAAGGATGAACATCGTTTCCAAGACAATCAAACAAAAGACGCATTTCAACAACTTGATTTGCATACATATCATTCTTCAATGGTGCGTCATGGCGAAGAAATGATGTTTTTTTTTGCCAATAATCTGAGTAAGAGAACCACCATAGCTGCAAAGCTTGTATTCATCCTCAGTGATCTTGTTGAGAAAAGGCTTTCATCATCAAAGGTGGTGAATCCAAGAAGATGTCGAAGGAAGTCTGCTTCCCATTGCCTTCTCTCACCAAAACCCACTGTTCCAACAATCAAAGAAAGAACATTTTCAAAAGCATGAATTGTCTCCTAACACATCTACGCTCACTTCGTGCAAAGTTCTGAGGTTCCTTGAACCAAGTAGAATTCGTGTTCTCTTCTGCTACAATAGCACCTTGAATAACATCATATCCCGGAGTAGCCATCTTTCTTGGTAGAAAGTAAACTACCAAGGGAGTAGACTAACAACACCAACAACACTACCAACGAGTACACTGCTGAATAATTGAGCCGCAGGCACAAATTCATAAAAAGACATGAAATTTTCTTTCAACGTGGCATTCATGCAAGGTTATTTTCATCACACAAAGACTGAAAATTTCAACATGCAATCATTTCTCTGCACTCATGTCAATGAAGACGTTCACCAAGGAAAAACACATCAAGTGCAAAATTCACACGATAGCAAACCGTTGGCAACCACGACCTTAAGTATGCCTTATGTTCAACTAAGGTTCTAAAAGGTGGATGTGCATCAACTGCCTTTAGAATACCTTGTCTTACTGCATCAATCAAAGCCTGTGGATTTGCTGACTTCTTAGTGAGACAATCTGCCAAACACCACTGTGTACGTTAGTGTGAAAGATCAGCAATTGACCCTGAACACGCTTCCTTCCTCAGCATCTGTATCATGTGTATTGTCTCTTGCTGCTCAGGAACATGTGTAGTGCTTGCAGTGGTCACTAAGTTGTTTGCGTCAGTCCTCATTTGAATCTCACATGAATGACCTGTTATTTCCTTTGTCAAACCTCTCAACATTTGACATGTGCCATGGCATTTCATCAGTGCATATAATTCAGCGACTGTCGTGGAAAGAGTAGTTCTTTTAATCCTAGTTGACTCAAAGAAGATCAAAGATCCTCTTGAATTCCTCGATTTCTCCTTCCTGGGTTTTGACATGAATACAACCATGGCACGCTGTGATGACTTGTCACTGTTGTTCCTAAATGCTGCGTCTGGCATGGCCATAAGTTTAGGACTTACTTCCAATGGCCAAAACTTCAAGTCCATAGGATCATTCGCAATTTGCTTGCAAGTTTGTTCAGACAATCACCTATTGTGGGACTTGCTGCTGCAGAAGCACAACTAGAAAACTGATAACATGATTGAAACTGGGTTGTTGATTGTAACCAGTTTATGCTTCCAAGTAAGGGTCTATTCGCATTTTGCATGTCCTCATCCTTCTGTCCTCTTCGTATGACAATTTCAGTTAGCTCACTTACACAAAGGGATTGTTCAACAAACATGTGTGATGTCTTCTTTGTCTTCTCGTCCAACTGCCATTTCACACGTTGACCCGTGAACATCAAATCATTCACATCTTCATGTCCTATTTTGAAGCTTGCTTTTACTTTGCTCTTCAACTTTTCCAGAAAATCTGGTGTACCAGTGACAAAAAGGTCATCAACATGAAGGCAACACATACCAATGGTCTTTCTTCCCTTTGAATTACTGCCATGAACAGGGTCCATGAAATGTTCCAACAACTCTTCAACAACTTCAGGTGTCAGTTGGGGTACAGACGCAAGATATGTACGTTCAGCTGGAAGGAAAATAGTCACAAGAACTTCAGCTTCTTCTTCAAGTGATACAAGAGTTTTCTCCTTCCTCATATCTGCATTCATTTCCAACAAGCACCAAACACCTTTCCTTTTCACAATGGAAGTTCTGAAGAAATATTGTTTTGGGTTGTAATATGGATCAGGTGTTCTAAGTGCTTTGGCTCTATAACTCACCTGGGCGTGACCATTTTGGTAAGGTATCCAACCTGCCTTGTGTTCAACTGACTCTAAGAACTTCAACAGTTCTTCATCAACAACAGGAGTCCATGCAGAATCTTCACCCTTCTTCTGTGTGTATCTTTGTTGTTGATATAAAGCCTTACCTTCGAGACTTGCTTGGGTGTCTTTGAACCTGAGGACACATCGTCATTCTTGAAGGCTCCATCGTAACATACATGTATGCACCTATCTGCTCTAGTTCGTTAAATTCCTAACGAAATCAAAAACTTGTCTCAACGATTCCACCATCTCCTAGGCGAATCAGCTCAACCATAAACCGAAGGAGTACACAAACCAACAAGATAAGGTCGTAAACCAATGTCCGATGGAAGTTGAACGTGGATGACGCAGCGGTCTAAGTCGTAAGTTTACCCCTGAAGAAACGAGGTTTTGAGGTCAATATGCAAAAGATCCCAGTACATAGACGCGCCGGCATGTATCCCAGAAAGTATGGATAGAACGTGTAGTTTTCTTGGAGAATTTGAGTAAACGACAAGTTTAGCTGATATGTTTATTTCGATTTTTCTTTGCAACTAGATTGCGCCAGAATCCACCCTTTATCCCCAGAAGGTAGGGGTAGGGCGGGTAATTGTATAAGAGGATTTGATATGCCTATCAAAAAAGCTATATTTTTAGCCGATATGATAATTTATATTAAGATCCCTGCGACATTTTGCAACTGTACAATGCCAGTGTCCCGCCCTTTGTACCAGAAGGTAGGGCAAGGACCAGCCAAGCGAGTGGAATTGAGCTGCTTATGAACTGCCAGGTTTACTTGATATAGTGCCAGTCCCCACACGATATCCAAGAAGATGGAGACAGTGGAGATAGTGGTAGGTTAGCTGATACTTTTTTAAATTTCTTTACAACATAGTGTCAATACCCGCCCTATATCCGGAAGGTAGGGGTAGGACGGGTAATTAGATGGGCGTGTACTTGCTATGTGTTTCGCGTTGGGCAGGCTTCCTCAAGCTCTAGATTTTTGCCGGAAACGGGCACCCGTCACATTATAAGTATATTTCCCTGCCAGGGGTGGGGGGGTGTTTTTAAGCAGACCAAAAACGCGTCCAAGGGACATTATCAGCTAGAGCGTTGGCTATCTAAGCAAAACAGAAGAACAAACAAGCAATCCATCACCAAGCCCACCTTCACTAGACACGCCGGCCATGCCGGCGGATTTTTGGTCGAGTTCGATCCTTTTATATATTATATGGCTGAGCTCGATCGCTTTTATATTTTTATGCTCGAATTTGATCACTCTTATTTATTTATGGCTGAGCTCGATCGCTTTTATATATTTATGGTTGAACTCGGTCGCTTTTTTATATTTATGGTTGAACTCGATCACTTTTACATATTTACGGCTAACGGTTGAATTCGATGACTTTTGAATGCTTTGTGCGTGGCAGGTGCGACATTTGTAGATTTCGTAATGCAGCGCAATCGATGCGTTATAGAGCACGCCTGTACATCTTTCTGTGAGAACATTCTTATGTTTTTTTTAACGCTGATACACAAACGGAAACATAACTTGTGGGGGTTATCCGGTCCTATACTTGAAAACCCCACAGAGAGGATACAATTATCGAACGAAGTTTAAATAGCAAACTTCCGACAATATGGACAGTTGAAAAGCAGATGAGACAGGCAGTCAAGTCGGAAGGAAGAAGATGCATTAGCGCGAAAGTCAGAAGAAAGAAGATACATCCCCGCCAAATGTTAGAGAAGTCGCGAAAGGCTGTGTTTTTTCAATGATTCGTGTGTCGGGTCAGTCTAAAGGAGGCCTGTTAAAGCGGCGGGTGCGGAGGTAGGTGCTCAGAGGAGAAATCAAAAATTGGACGCCGCTGTGGCGAAAAGCACATTTGGAAGTGAAAATGCAAAAAGAAACTGATGGTGTCGGAGCAGTTTTTGAAGTTCTGATGTCGAAAAATTCCACGCCGCTGTGGCGAGAAGCACATTTGTAAGTGAAAATGCACAAAAACTGAGGGTCTGGGAGCACTTTTTTGAAGTTCTGATGTCGAAAAATTGCACGCCGCTGTGGCAAAAAAGCACATTTGTAAGTGAAAATGCACAAAAACTGAGGGTCTGGGAGCACTTTTAAAGCACATTTGGAAGTCAAAATGTTAGAAAAAATTGGGGGTCTGGGAACACTTTTTTGAAGTTCTGATGTCGAAAAATTGCACGCTGCTGTGGCGAAAAGCACATTTGTAAGTGAAAATGACACAAAAACTGAGGGTCTGGGAGCACTTTTTGAAGCTATGATGTCGAAAAATTGCCCGCTGCTGTGGCGAAAAGCNGAGGGTCTGGGAGCATTTTTTGAAGTTCTGATGTCGAAAAATTGCACGCGGCTGTGGCAAAAAGCACATTTTGAAGTGAAAATGTACAAAACACGTCAGTAGCGGACAGTTTTTTGAAGTTCTGATGTCGAAAAATTAGTCAGGTAGTACGTTAGTCAGTTAGTCAATTAGGCAGTCAATCAATCAATCAATCAATCAATCAATCAATCAATCAATCAATCAATCAATCAATCAATTAATCAGTTAGTCAGTTAGCTTGTTAGTCAACTAGTCAGTTCGTCAGGTAGTCAATCAGTCAGTTCGTCAGGTAGTCAGTTAGTTAGTTAGTTAGTTAGTTAGGTAGGTAGGTAGGTAGGTAGGCAGGTAGATCGTCAGTTAGTCAAGTAGTCAATTAGCAGTTAGTTGTCAGTTCGTCAGTTATTCAATCTATCAATCAATCAGTTAGTCAGTTGGCTAGTTAGTCAATTAGTCAGTTCATCAGATAGTCAATCAGTCAGTTCGTCAGTTAGTCAGCTAGCTAGTTAATTAGTTAGTTAGTCAGTTAGTCAATTGGTCAGGTAATCAATTAGTCAGTTAGTCAGGCAGTCAGCCAGTCAGTAAGTAAATTAGTCAGTTCGTCAGTTAATCAACCAGTCAATCAATTAGTCAGTCAGTCAGTCAGTCAGTCAATAGGTCAGTTCATCACTTAGGCAATTACTCAGTTAATCAGACAGTCAATCAGTCAATTAGTCAATGAGTTAGTTAGCTAGTTAGTCAGTTGGTCAATGTTTTTGCTCTGACATCCGTCACTCACAGCAATCAATCTCTCCTATACGTTTCCTATTCTTGAAACTTCCGCCACCGCCTTGTGCGGCACTACTGGTTTATATGTGCCCCCTAGAAGTGCGTCGGCTATGTAAAGTTTTGCGGACTTGGTAAAGCTTTGAACTACGGAAATGGGTGATGTGGTTTGAGCCTTGCGTCTCAAGGACGACCCGATCGGCCAATGGGCCAATTTGCTTCGGAAGTGGGAGGATGAGAAGACAGAGAAATTCAAGGAACCCGTTGGGAAGGGGGGTCCGGTTGGACAGAAGTTTGAATGCTGCACAAGTACACTGAAGCCATTCCTGTCGTCGGAGAGCTTGGAATTGGTATGATTGTGAATTCGAAATCAAAAACGTTAATTTCAACTTTTTTTCAGTATGAAAACTTGAAGATTTAGTTTGTTTTTTGTGTACGATTCATCATAGTTTCTAAATACTGTAATTACCTTGTAAATTCTACAAGAATAGGAATGTTTCTGGTTAGAAAATTTCTCGTGCGAAGGGGTTTTGGTGTGAAAATTCCCTTGTGAAAGGGTTTTCTGGTGTGAAAGTCGCCAGATGTAAAGTGGGTGTTCAAAGTGTTGCGAAACAAATCAAATGTATCAATCGCTGTATACATAGACTTTGTTTGGTTTACTTAGACGATCCGTTTCACCTCTCACCATATTCTTGTCGATCCACGTAGAAAGGCTGCGCCGGGCCCACCTTTCATGTCACATGTTTGACACAGTAGGTTTTCAGGATATCCGCCGGCTAGTACAAAATATATTTTGCAACATTTGAAATTGTGATATACAACAGTTAACAGATAATAGGTCATATTGACATTTCAAATTCAGCGGTTTTTTCCGCTACAATATGTTTGTTTCGCGAGAAATATTGAACTAGTATTGTGTAATACTTGTCATGCGTAATTTCCCATACTTAAAATGTAATGTTCAATCTTTGGAATATCGTGTACGTGCTGTGCTAAGTTTGGTACTTCATACTTCATGTACAATGTATCATGTTCAACTCACAATATCATGCGTGAGGTATGTTTCATCATATTTGCATTGCATCAAGCAAGTGTCTGCCAATCTTTCTTTGATTCTGTCACAAAATAATGAAGTGTCCTGCCGGTTCATGTCGAAGTCATCAGGAGTTGGCATCATCTGAAACATCTTGCCGCGAAGTCGACGATGAAGACAATGGACAGGCACTTCAATTGCAATGGGGTGTCACGGTCATTCGATGTCATTCGATGTCATTCGATGTCATTCGGACAGTAATTGACATGTCTTGTTGAAAGATGTGTAATTTGAGTCTTTTTTTTGTCATTTTTCGTCATGTCGTCATGTCAAGTCATGTCGTCATGTGAGGTGCGAAAGGCAGCAAGGCCATCCATGTCCAGACAGACGTCCGATGACATGGAATCAATCATGGAAGAGGAGATCGGGACTGAAGATGTACATCATGCATTGTAAAGTGTAAATTGTGTAAATCGTACAAAAGCATATCATGCATCATTCTGTGAGAGTTTGTTTTCTCCCCAGAGTTTTATTTCAGACTCCTTAAATTTTGTTGAGAGATTCAAATTTTCGATATTCGAAATCGGAGTTGTTATTTGGAGGAGGAAGACGAGCACGAAGAGCTGATCAAAAGGACTCGGGAGGTCTTGCAACGCCATCGTGGTGAGGCATCGCCGGGTTTTTGGGCAGAAGTTTTTGGTTTTTTTGCATGTCAGAAAAAAAGAGAAAACACAAGCTAAGCAAAAGTAAAACTTATTTGTTTTTGTTTTAAATGACAAAATTTCTTAATTTCACTGAAAAACATTCAAACAAAAAACATGTCACTTGGTTTTCGTTCTTTTTCTTTTTCTTCTTTTTTGATGCCTGCGATGTGAGGCGCCCGTGCAGAGATCAGGCGCCTGCAAGCCTCAAGCCTCTCAAGCCTTCAAGAGATCTTTTTCAAACAGTTATTTTGAGTTTCAAAGTTTGATTTTGAAATCAAAGTTTCATTAAAAAAAAAGTCAATTAAGTCAAAGTTAAACTAATTAAAGTTGTTTTGCGTGTTATTTTTGATTCAAACAAAGTACTTTGTTTGAATGAATGCGAGGCAAACGGGGGAGAAGCCCTCTGCCACAGGACAGGAACCCAGGAAACCCAGGATCTAAAGAATCGAAAGGATTTCAGATCTGCAAAAACCATTGGCTCTGAAATCTAGCCGTGGTTTTGTGTTGACATGGTTTTGTGTTTATGAAAGTCTAAGTTGTTTTCTTTGCACCTTCAATATCTCATTGGCATTCAGCAGACATAGGCAAGTCGCAGTGTTTGAGATTTGGTGACTAAAAGGAACACGTATGCAAGAGCTGCATCCTTTTGCATCTCAAGGCTGTAAAAGGCTAGGAACTTGCAAGAAGAGAAGGATCAAGGTTCAAATGTTGTTCAAATTTTGGAAAATTTTAGGCGGGTAAAGAGCTGGCAGCAGCTTTGACACGTTCGCAAGGAACCGCCATATCCACCACCCAGAAAATTAAGACGGAGCGGCAAAGCATTCTCGAAGCGTGCAAAGGCAATGCGAAGATGTGTTTTTTGTTTATGTTTTATACTATGATGTTTTTTTGTACTCATGGGACATTAGTGTTTTTGATGTTTTTGCCTTCATAACTTGTCCAACTTATCGCTTCATATCTGAAACTCCTCGTCAGTCGTAGTGCATCAGTGTAGGTGAGAAAAATTCTGCATAGTCATGTGAAGGCAAGAGACTCTAAGACTTTGAGGGTTTCGAATCGTGAAAGGCGAGATATGCAAAACTGGATGACAAGCGAGAGCTTTCCAAGGCCAATGCCATACAGTTGGTCGCGTGTTTCATGCTTTTTCGAAAGCACATGTTTCGCATGCATGACATCCGTGTGCCAAAGATTCGAGATCAGGTGGAGGTCCGGGAGTTACGCTACTCCCAGTTGTCCTGCAAGGAGACCTTCCAGTGTGGGCGATCAGTATCGCATCTTAACAGCAAGCATTGTCCCTGTAGATCCTTGGCACCTTTAGGGGCATCTCGAGTTTGCAGCGATGTCATGTTTGACCGAACACATCCGGACCCAGCAATTTTCCAGGTTTCAACGACCAAGGTTCAGCAACCTAGGCCCCTGATTCAGCAAGAAAGACCCAGCGACTAAGAACCCCTTAGTCAGGAAACCCGCCTGTGCCTTGAATTCTAATGCAAACGGCGCCTCAGTTCACTCTATGTTTGAGTTGTCATGTAGATGGGCCCCAGGCAGCCTTTCTTGATAACGTCCCGTCAATTGTCATGTGCTGTTTGCATGCATAAAAGTGAAGTGTCATGTAGCATTGGTCACGGAGTTTCGCAAATATTCATCCCGCTTTGTCACCGCGCATTCTCCCAAGGCAAAGCCATGATGTTCAATTGGCGCCTTCAAACGGCCCGTGTTCCTCCATTTGCTATGGAAGTGTCTACCACCATCAGCCACAGACTCCAGGCCTAGGAACGGGCTTGGCCTAGACAAATCCAAGTTTCCATGGGGACAGGAAAGCATTCATCAAAAGACACGTTACGATATCATTTCCCTTTTCATGCCAACCAAAACGAAAACGTGCTTTCATTTTTGGGGATAGCAGCCCTTGGCTGAGAAACATTGATTAGCGGTGAAAGTGTGCTTCCCACAAAGGCCCGCAGCAGCCCATGCGCAACTGGGTTAGGTTGGAGAGCAAATCCAAACCTCGAGCAGGAAGCCGCCCATCAAATTGCAAACGAACCCGTTTTTGTGAGCAACTAACATCAGTAGCAGGACAACAGTCCAAACTGACCTTGCCGCTCGCCAAGTTTGGCTTTCAGGGTAGTAGGTTGTGGTTTGGGTTCGCTTCTCTATGATGTGCAGCGGCAATATTTCCTTGCCATCAAAGCTATTTGGGAGGCTGTGGACAAGGTTTGGAAGCCATGTGAAGTTCTGTCCAAAGTCGGGCATCATTTCCCGCAGGAGCTCAGTTTATGAACCCAAGTCAGAGGCACACTAAGAGGTTTGATGGGAGATTTGGCCACCGCATCACTTTGCAATTCAATTACCAACCTGCCTAATAACCCCCGCTTCCTGGATAAGCCAGGCATTTCGGAGCGTTGGGCTTTTGCTGCTCCGCGACTTCCACTTTGGTTGGCCTGCATGATCCACCATTCCCACCCAATGCTCCTCCAACCCAAGTTGAAGGGGGGGGCGAGGCGTCCTCAACGATGCTGACACTGCAGTGCCTCAACATGAGGAGGCGCCTGCCGCTGCTCCAAGATTGCTGACAGAAAGATGTGAAAGCTATTGCGTATGGATTTAGGTCAGCAGGTGCTTGCATGCAGGATGGCCTCCATGCCCCGCATCTCATTGACAGATTCATCATGAAGCAGACTTTGTTGCTTGGGTAGCCTACATTGTCTTGCAAAGCAGCTTGCGACAAGCTCCGGAATTTTCCCGAAGCTGGGCAGAAGGCTTTGCCAAAGGACGCAGGGTAACGCAATCGCTTGCCCAACCTGCCCTGCTTTGGCAGTTCACAAGGACACAGTCCAGTTAAACTTCCCCAAGAAGCCACAGCGTGTCAGCTACCACAATGCTTTGATGACGGGGTGCGGATTGTCAGTGAGGAAGATGTTGACTGCAATGCACAAAGCTGCCAACAACGGCTGAGAAAGCTGTTGACAAAGCAGCTCCCGCCCACCGAATAAGCGCCAGAGCGAAGATGAGTAGAGCGAGAGACAGACTAAGACACAGGTAAGAGGTTAGTGTTTCAGATCATTTTTCCCCCGCTGAGAATTCAACCATGGAATCGCATTGTTTCTCCAACACTCGATTTCTGAAGATGCGCAGCTTACTGCAGACCTGGCTGCCAATCTCAAATATCACAGAGCCTTTTGTAATCGTGTTGTGATCACCCCAAATGAAGTCATGAAAAATCGGGTCAATGATGGGCATTCCATAGCACCGACCTTCATGGCCATGTATGGAAGTCAACATGAGCTAGATACCCCATTTCTTGAAAAGCATGGGTACTTTGGACATTTCAATGAAGGTACCGGCACCCACTGGAAATGATTCTCTTGCATGGTCATTTTGGTGATGCTTGGTTGGGTGAGTTGCATTCCCAGAACTACCTGCTAGTAGGTGACATGATTCCCAGTCCGCAAGCACTTTATGTGTTGCTGCGTGTCTCAAGTATTGTTGGCACTGCATCGCTTACTCCATTGTGGGTGTTTTCGAAGTGTCAACGATTAAAGATGCGAGCTTCTACCTTGTGCATTAATCCCACCAGGTTTGGTTCTTTTGTAACTTATCAACATTGGCCCTGTAGTACCACACGAATTGCTTGCATTGAACAATTGTTTGAAGCATTCAAGACAGAACCATCCACCATCCATTGTTGGTCCTGTGCACTGGGTTTCAACTTTACTTGGAACGAACAGCAGGCAGGGACGATCAGTGACTTTGATTCTGATGTTTCGCAACCTTCCAAACTCACCCCCACGTGCCACTTTATACCTGTTGTTTGAGGGCTCATCAAGAGTGAAGAAGTTGAAATTCGCTTCCGATTTACTGCTAATCTACCTCTTGAGGCAATTTCAAAGCAGTGGGTGGGACTCTTCGTTCCAAATTCCCGAAGGATTCGATCAGATTTGGACTTATTCCGGCGACCCTATCATGGCTAAAGAAGTTTCCAAATCATTTACCTTACCGATGATTCTGGGGAAGGATTTGACATTTCTTTTGGCTGAGGATCACCAAACCCTACAGCAAAACTCGATTGTTGAAAGACTTGTCACTCCACTCTTTGATCAGTGTGCGCCTATTTTCTGCTTTGGTTGGCTTCCCCATTCAGGCAGGTTTACTTTTGCAAGATCTTCCCTTTGTCTTTGCTGCCACCAGACAGGTTGATTTTGAGCGAGAGTATATCCCACCCCGTGATCAATATGTTCTTAGATTCAGAGGTTTGGATCAACCAGCCCAGGTCCCTTCTACCCTGTATCAGAATGCTATTTCCTCCCCTACATTGGACAAGTTGGGTAGACCAGTTACTGTGTTCATTCAACCGGGTTTTTTTGACTTGATCTTTGGCAACGTGTTCAGCCAGTTGCCACAAGTCCACCCAAGGCTTTTGGTAAAGTTGTTGCCATTGCAACGGTACGACTTCTTTTGAATAACTTGGTTACAAAACTGGTTCCAATGAAGATATTCCTATCGTCATCAAATGGCATGGGAGGGAACTTTGGTCAGGTTGCATTCACAGCAATACCAGGATGATTGTGCTGATTTCTCTTGCTGCCACAGGAATTGTGCCGATTGAAGACAACTCCCCGTTCAGATTTGTTTTGTTTGGTAAGAGTACGAGTGATGAATGGAGACTTGGGGGCTACCCATGTTCGGCAAAGGGTCATATCCTTATGGGGGTGGCCCAAGTAAGAACAGTCAAAAGATCACGCAGAAGAACGCAATTGCTGGGGCACTCATCCAACATGGCTATGACATGCGATTGGTTTCCACCACAGTTGAATCTCTCGTCCACAAGTTAGTTTGGCATTCCGAAACTCCAATCTATTTCGGCTACAGTAAGATCAGTGCCATTCAGAAGCTTTGTCAAGAGGCTCAGATTGAGATTCCCACGCCTGTTGCACCATCCACTGCTAAATGCGCTAATGGAATTCCTAGCAAAAAACGTCAATCACCGTGCTGAATCCTTTGGACTTCACTGTTGCACCGGGTTTCTTTCTGAGTGAAGACAATTCTGCACCTCCTGTACTGCAGAGTATCCGGGCCAAATGCATGGACTTGGTTTGGATCAGATTCTTCCATGGCTGTGTGAGAATGCTTGTGGGCAAAGTGTCTTACTCACTGGAACCCTGGTACAAGTGGAGGGGAAAAAGATATCATTCATTAAAGGGACCAAAGCAGGCTGCTGAGGAACCCAGTGTGTTGATGGCAATCACTATCTTTCAGAGTGACTTTTTACTCGAGCAATGGAATGAATGTCTTCACAATACCCCTGCTTTCATCAAGAAGCATTTTGACAGCGATGCCACAGGGGTTGGACTCCATTCGATTTGGGGCCGTTCGCTTCGTAATGGATGCATGCCGGCAACTCACCAGATTTGGAAAACAGGATTCTAAAATCCAAACTCCTCAAACTGAAATCAAAAAGTTGACTGAAGGACAAGAGAAATTTCATCAGGAAACAACGGCCGTTTTTCAAAAAGTTGAAGCCAAGGACCAAAAAACAGTTCAGAAAGATTTCCAAACTGCGCTGACCAATTCCATTCAGGAAAATTCCAAAAAAGAAGGATTCCAATTTCCCGGAACTCAAGGCCCTCTTTCGTCAACCAAAAGGCAAAGGGCTTCCTGATGCAGCGGGGGGCTCAGATGAAGATATGTGACTAGATTTTGACAACAGTACTCTGCGGACATGCATGTTTTGAATTTGTTTGTGTGTTTGCATCCACTGCTCCTCCTTTTGAGGTCTTTTGCTTTGTCAGGTTTGTTAGGATCGCTACAGCCTGCCTCGGGACGCATCCATATTGTCATGTTGGGTGGACTGCGACTTTTTATTCGTTTGCATGGATACCTCCAGAAGATTCACAGTGGTGCTACATAGCCTTTTTGCGTATGTGCTCAATGACCTGTGTGGTATTGTGCTTGTTCTTTGTGTTTCTGAGTTGACAAGGTTTGGCGTGAGTTTTCGACACGTTGTGAGCCTGTATGTGATTGTCGCGCAGTCCTTCGGGCAACATTCAATTTGCAATGTTTGGGGCAAGGTGGCAACTCAAAGGCTTGTTCAATTCCTACTTGCAGAACTTTGTTTGACTTACTTCTCTGCGGGTAGTGATCATCTACCACACCTGTCAAGCCACAATATTTCGCCTTTGAAAAACGAATTTTTCGCGTCCAAAAGCCATGCCATTTTGGACGCGAAAAAAATGCTTCTGTTGGTTCCATCTTGCAGTATTTTTGGGGTTTCCAAGGCTCCATTTTGGGCTCCGAGGTTCAAGGGACCCCTCAGTTGTCGAAGTGTTGGCCTTCTCACGCCTTGGGTTTTTGCATCATGGCTGGCGTCGCTGAAACTTTTGATGACATTAAGGTTTGTTGCAGCCAACAGATCATTGACAGTCTTTCACACGTTGTTTCATCCAAGCATCGTTGCGGTTTGGCGTCCAGCCAGAGGTGAAAGAATTGGTGAAACCTAAAATGCGGGCCCACGGCACAGGCATGCCTTTGCATCACCAATCCAACGTGTGTTGCCAACAAACATGACTATTACAATCAGAATGTTAGTGACTATGGGACTAATGTGTTTACAGCCTCAGAAACTGCTGCTACACTTCGGTCCCAGCAAGCATTCACCTCCCACATGAGTAAAGGTAGATTTAAAGTCATTTGGCCTGCACCAATGGAAGATCAATTCTTTGGATCTGACGGGGAGCAGTCACTTCAAGGTAAGGCATTCAGTTTTTTTCCTTGTAGGGGCTATTGATATTCTTGATCCACAGTTTGCAACTGGGCGTATACTCCATACTGTGATTACCTTTGGTCATATCTGCCACACAAAGCCAGCAACCCGTTGAAGAATGAAAACCAAAGGGATGCTACGCTTGTAGCTGGGTCGGACTTCTCCTCGCACACCATCAAACTGAACTCCCCAGAAAGTGCCCAAATGGTTGTGGTGTATGGTTTGCCATCAGCACGTAGTATTGTTTCATGAACTCTTTACTTGTTCTTGAAGCTGTCAAAGCATGTAGCAAATTTCCCCTACCTTATATCATTGCTGCAAACTTCAATGTCAACCCTTTCTCCTCCACTTTGACCCACGTTGGCTTGAAAGACCTCATCTTTCTCTCGAGACAATTTGAGGAAGACCATGTTCCCCACGTGTCAGGACACCACTATCACGGACGATGCCCTGCTTTCACCTGAAAAAAGCCAGTTTGTTAAAGATATCTGGGTTAGTCCATTGCAGCATTTTGGTGCCCATTGTCCAGTTTTGGTTGATTTGGAGTTTCCACCACAAGGGGTTTTCGATGTCCGACTTAAACGAGCTTGACCTTGACAATGCTTTCTTCCCTGATGCAGCAAGCAACTGACTACTTAGGTACCCCAGCTAGCATTGAAGACGGGGGCCAAGTTGTTGAATATATGGTTGATATTGTTTAACGTAAACAGGAGGAACACCAGGGGGTGCAACAGCATAACATTCGGGGCCTTCCCAAAAAGTTTAGGGGTCGTTGTCAGCCGGCAGTCTTTCAAAAGATCTCCGTGCAAAGTTTGACACCTCACACTCGTCCTGGAGACAATTCCCCGCCAGGTGACTTTGCGACTGAGAAAAAGGTGCTAGACATGCGACGTCTGCAAAGTTTCCTTCGGCGTTATCAGAAACAGCATCATCTTGCAAGTCGCTTTGCCCGTGAGTTGTTGGAATGGGATGCCATTCTTCGGGGTAAATCTTGGGGTCTTAGTTTTCATTTGTGGTGTCAACAACAACAACAACAACAACAACAACAACAACAACAACAACAACAACAACAACAACAACAACAACAACAACAACAACAACAACCCGAACTTGGGCCTCCGGGGTACCCTTGGCCATTTTGTGACTATGTCCTTATTGTTTTTGAACTCACGAAGTACCATTCTGAGGCTGAAGTTAAAGCAAGTCAGACTAAATGGCAACGAAGACGACAGTCTCCTGGACCCAGCTGTTGCACTTACCTACAGGGCCATTTTGGCTGCACGCCGTTTCTTGTTGCGTAATGATGTCAGTGCCCATACCATTCTTTTGATACACTCGAGTTTCCATCATGAATGCAGAGGACCTATTGGTGTTTTGAAATTTTTACCTCCAAGCAGAGCACCCACACGCACCCAGTTCCAAGATTTGCTTGACATGTATCTTGCCAAGAATAGTGGTATTCATGAACTACTTGTTGTTTGGCAATCCCCTCATGAGGAGTTCATTCGTATGTGTCGCCACCATCATCCTGAGGTCGTTATTGATGAATCCCCTATGGGTAAGGTCGAAAGATTGTCCGAACTCTCCCCAGTTACTTTCTTTACTGACGGATCTTGGGAATTTCCCCACCACAAAACATCACGTTTCGCAGCAACTGCTTTTGTTCTTGATGTCTGTGTTACCAATGACCAACGTAGAGATATGGCCAATTTACAGTTCCAACTTACTGGACGCATTCCCAATACCCTACAAGTCATTGCAGTGACACGCACCACAGGTGCACATATCGGTCTGATTTCTTTGCAATATTTCAAATCTGTGAATGGTTTGATAACATGGTGATCTTTAGTGATTCGTCAGCGGCCTTAGCAGCAGTGGCTCGTGACCCCACACAGACACTTGTTAGTTTCAACGAGGTAACTTGGTGGCTGATACTGCGGCTGTTCACACTGCCAAAAATCATTTTCCATCTTTTGTTACGATATTTCTGAGCATCACAACAAACTGATGGAACAAAGAAGCATGTTACAGAAGGAGTATTCCATGCCCTTAGAGATGCCGAAATGTTGCGCTAAACTGTCCACCACTTTAGATGCGGAAAATCGACGATGGACTAAGACCCTTGCTGCACCTAGACGCTTTTGAAAGGAAGCTTTGTTGCTGGGCGGTTGCAACTCGTTGGGCGTCACCTGTTCTTTCCGTCAACAATACAAAGTGCTTGGGGCTTGACGCTTTCTAGGGCATTGCTGGAATGGTTTCATGAGGTACAATGGCCAATCGAGGCCAGTGAACCGGATACAGTGGGCATTACATTGCTCGAATTGGTGGCGAGTTTTTGATGGGACGGGTTTACTTTTTCCTGTTGAGCGCACTGGTCCTGACAACAAGTTTTATTTGCAAGCAATTGCAGATCACGATGCAGTGGCTCTCCATAGAGTTCAGTGGTTAGAAATGGCTAAGTGGTTTGCCATATTTGTTGATCAGACGACTGACTGACTTGTGTTCTGAACCGATCTGGCCCAAATACCAGCGGGGTTTAGTCCGAACCTTGTAGATGTTGGGGGCGGCTACGCGTAGCAGTGGCATTAAGTTGAGACCTGCTCTTCCTGGGCAAGATGTGTTTTTCCTATCCTTTTTGACCATGTGAAACGTTTTCATCAACAATCTTATGTGGAAATCCCCGTTTGCCTTCACGTCCTTCAGTTTCCGTGGATGTGATCAAACGGGAATTGGTTGGAAGTTGGGATGATACGAAGCAAGATGGCTCATCGTGGTGCACTTGAGGTAAGACATTGGAAGAAGAATCTGCAACAGCAGCTTGCTTTTTGACCACTGCCTAATAAGGGTAGTGGTGACATGTTTCACTTGTGACGTTAGACCCCACTTCGTTTCCTGGGTGGGACTCTCAGGCTCCGGGAAAACGCGTCCTCAATGGTTTTTCTCGCGTTGGGTTTTCCGGGCCACGACGCTGGGGCGACCATGATGTAGAGAAGGGCTGTTCACCCAAACATGCAAAAATCTGGGGCTGGCAGGGATTTTTTGAATGATCTTTGCTTTGAAACTGGAATATCCTAAAACCAAGTCATGCATTTTGCACACCGCCCATGCAATCAGTCCTTTTCAAACACATTGTGTTTGCTTCCCAAGATTCTTTCAGAACAATTTCAGATTGTCCATGTTGTAGAAAGCCCGAAAAAAGGTTATCAGCCGTAGGTTCTGATAATGGCGGATCCGCCGGATCAGCGGATCAAGCGGATCAGCGGATCAGGCGAACCGACCGGATCAGGCGGATCAGCGGATCAGGTGGATCGACCAGATCAGCGGAGTAGGCAGCCAGAGGATCACAATGCGGGCCCAGAGCGCTACTGTCGAATCAGGGGTTTAGTTGGTAGCGGTGCCGCTATGCCGCGCTTGCCAATGAATCTTATTGTGGAATGGTTTCCCATCAAAATCAACAGCTTTCAGGGGAGCGGTCGTCATGTATTCTAAAGTAGTTGACACATAAAGCACAAAAACGAATTGAAACCTGGAATTCCATTTGTTGAGTAAGGCAGTTAGTGCAGGATCTCTTGGATCGGAAGGCTGGGGCAGAAGCCGCATTCAACATTGGGTGATTTGAAAAAGCAAAGATCCAGAGCTTCGTGGCTTTTTTCCTCACCAGTTTGTAATCAAACGCTTTCGTTCGTATTTTCTTGCGTTTTCTGTGAACTGGTCTAGAAGGTAAGATACCAGCAGGGTTGAATAATGGACATGTTGATTTCTCCTGTAATTACATCAGGTATTTTGCTTACTGCGCTGGATGCAAATGATGATATACCAGCAATTCCCGGGCGAGCGGGGGGCGGAAGTTTCAGCGGGGAAGCGGCCAACCGGCGTGATGCCAAACCGACGTGTTGCGTGCACCAGCCTTCAGACGTTACGTCTGGTGGTGTTTTGGCGGTGGCTTGTTTTGCTGTGGTGTGATGTGGTTGGTTTTGAGGTGGCGTCTGGTTGGTTGCAAGGTGTCATATTTTGTTATGTAACGTGATGGGGTGTCATGTGATGTGGTGTGGTGTGATGTGATGCGATGGGATGTTGTTCGGTGTGATGTGATGTGATGCGATGGGATGTTGTGTGATGTGATGTGATGTGATGCGATTTGGTTGCGATGTTGATGAAATGGGAGATGATGTGCTGTGAACTACAGAGAGAGCCCATGTCACACAGATGTCCATTCAAGAAGGCTCAGAGAGCTCATGTCACACAACTACGACTCCGTACTACAAAGTATTCTTCCGGTACTACAAGGTTCTATTCTGATGGTAGTATTCCATACATACACCGTACTTTTTTGGGGCGCAAAACACAACAAAATTGCGACATTGGTGTTTGATAGCCACAAAACGTGAAGCGTCCAGGAATGCAAATCACATTGGAACGACCACGTTCAGGTTGAGTAGTCATAAACGCATGAGACGTCCAGTCCATTGCGCGGAGCAACCTATAGGATGCAAAACACGATGGAATTACGACGTTCATGTTGGTAGCGGCAAGACATGGAACACCCAGTCCATTGCGCAGAGCAACCTCCGGGGATGTCAAACACAGTGGAACTAGGACGTTCACTTTTGGTAGCCGAAATTTCGACGTTCACGTTTGGTAGTCGTAACACATGAGACATCCTTCACAATGAGCGGAGCAACCGAAGTTACCCTCCGACATCACCAAATTGCGCCTGCCACGACACATGACATTCGCGCATCGTCCTAACGCATGAAACGTCCAGTACAATGCGGACCAGAAGCTGCCAGCCTTCAACATCACCAAATAATTGCGCACGCCACGAAATGTTGACTTCCAGCATGAAACCTGAAATTCGTGAATCGTTCCGACCAATGGAAAGCTGCTCCGAGAGCATTCCGAGCGTGATCCGAGAATGAAATGGGCATCCACAACCCATCCGTTCGCCGAGCTTACTCGCCGCGCTTTGAGGACGGATTTTGATTGTAGAAACACAACATTTCGCATTCCGGCTATCACCCAAATATTCACCAAATGTTGCGCCTGCCACGAAAAGCGACATTACATCATCACCTATAACATTGCGCTTGCCACGAAACATGACATTCATGCCTCATCCTCGTCACACCTGAAACGTCCAGTACAATGCATGGAACAGAAGCTGTCAGCCTCCAACATCGCCAAATATTGCGCTTGCTACCACGGTGACATTCATGGTTCATCGTCGTCATAATGATTCGCCCATTAGCGCCTGCCACGAAATTGAAAAGCGACATTCCTGACACGAGCAACGTCCAGCACAATGCGTCACCCTCCAACATCACCAAATGTTGCACGTACCACATTCATGCTTCATCGTCCTCGCACCTGAAGGGTCCAGTACAATGCGCAGAGCAACACAACTGACCCTCCAACATCACACAGTTTTTGCGCATGCTGCTGTGACATTAGACATCCTCTCACTACTGTCCTTTTCTCTTCTCTCTGCTCCATTCTTCTCTTCAATATCATTTACCAGCACCGCACGAGGCGGTGCCAGAAGTAAGGTTCAAAAAGGTAGATCACATAATCCAGAAGAACATGTGCCTATAGAATTGTTTGTGACAACCTTGCTTGACGAACCTTGTTTCTGATGACACGAACAAAGTGGGCATCTGTTGGTTTTGTTGCAGCACGCAACTGCATGCGACAGCAAGTTCTAGATGACGCTAAGTCTCTATACCTAATCGTGGCAGGTCGCATTCAGCAACGACATGCGACCCTTCCTATTCGCACCGAATAGTGCACAGTACTATTCCTTACGACAGTGTACTACTCCGTTCTACAAAGTACTACTCCGTTCTACAAAGTACTACTCCGGTACTATTCCGTACTACAAAGTACTACTCTGTACGACTCCACTGCTACAAAATCCTCCTGTACTACAAAGTATTAAAGTCCGAGTCCAGTACTACTACTACCCCTTACTACACAGTACTACTCCAGTATACTACTCTGTACTAAAAGTTCTTCTCCGCACTACAAAGTACTACTCCGGTATTCTCCGTACTACAAAGCACTACTCCAGTATACTACTCCGTACTACAAGGTACTATTCCAGCACTATTCCGTACTACAAAGTATTACTCCAGTACTACTCCGCAATACAAAGTGCTACGCCAGTACTACTCCGTACTACAAAATACTAATCCGTACTACAAAGTAGTACTCGAGTTCTATTCCAAGCTACAAAGTTACAAAGTCCTACTCCAGTACTACTCTGTTCGACTCCGTACTACAAAATACTCTACTCTGTACTACTCCAGTACTACAAAGTACTATTCTACTAATGACTCGCATCACCATCCAACGTCACCAAACAGTCCGCCTCCCACGCAAAATGACTCGCATGCTTGATCCTCGTCACATATGAAACGTCGGTTACAATACGTACACCAACAAGTAAGTGTCACCCTGCAACCTCACCAAATATTGCGCCTGCCACGCAAAATGACTTCCCAAAATCTGACAGAAATTTGTTGAAAACAGCTGAAACGTCATTCACAGTGCGCGGCCGATCCGAGAATGATCCGAGAATGTGAGCCTGTCAGTCCGCAACCCGCCGCGCAACCGAGGTTACTTTCGCGCTCGCGGCGAGCATTTTGTATTGAAAATTTTCGCATGTCGCGCTTCAGCTAACTTTCCTAATTCACCAAGTTCTGCGCCTGCCACGAAAAGTGACGCTTCAACTTCACCAAGTACTGCGCCTGCCACCCGAAAAGCGACACTTGGGCTTCACCAAGTGCTGTGCCTGCCACGAAGAGTGACACTTGAGCGTCACCAAGTATTGCCCCTGCCACGAAAAATGACATTTGAGCTTGACCAGTGACACTTGAGCTTCGCCCTGCCACGAAAAGTGGCACAGGAGCTTCACCAAGTACTGCGCCGCCTGCCAAGAATAGTGACACTCGAGCTTCACCAAGTACTGTGCCTGCCATGAAAAGTGGCGCTTGACGATCCCTAGTCCTTGACGATTCGTATTAACCAGGAAGCCAATAGTTCTTAAATAAGCTAGTGTTTAAATAAGGTATGCTTATTTAAGAACTATAGCCTTAAATAAGAACTATAGATTTAAGAACTATTGGGGTACCTTTTTGTCTATGTTTTGGTTTCAAAAGTCTTTTCAATAGAATTTTTCCTGTTTTTTGATCAAAAAATATATATTTAGCATTATGGAATTCTGTTCAATCTATCTTACAGGAGTTTTCATCCTTGACAGAAGTCTTTGATCTCCTTGACAAGAATCTTTAACTCTTTGACACACCTAGTAACCTCTACAATAACTGTCCCCCTTGACAGGAATTTGGAATTCTTTGGGAGGAGTCTTTGACTCCTTGACAAACCTGAGTAATCTCTGCAAGAAGGTGGGTAACACAAACAACAAATGCGCTCATTTTTCTCACTCTGGAGATTGTGAATAGGTGCTTCGGACATGTACACCTTTGGCCAATGATTTCCTTTGAGGGCCTTTCGCAGCACATTCCTTTTCACATGGTTGCTTCTATCAAACTTGTTGTGTTCACCTGGGCGCAACTTCGCATATTCTTCACATCCTCTGGCTCCACTGGCTTGGGCATTGTTAAAAAGCCTGGTAGCTCTCTCAGCTGGAATGGTTCCAGAAGCTAGCAATTCACAATGTCTTTCTTCAGTCTCTTTTCCTCAGGAACATGGCTAAAATCTGTTTTCTTTTTTGGAAGCATCTCTGTATAGTCAAGCCCAGAATCCTGATGCTTGGTAATGTTTGTCACAATGTGCCTTCTTGGATTAAGACAAGGAGAGGCTGGATCTCCTTGGAGAAAACAGGTGATATATTGGACCTTCTCGGGGAAAAGAAGAAGTACTTGATCTCCTTGGGGAAAAAGCTGATGTACGTTACTTTCTTGGAGAAAAACATGATATGCTGGACCTCCTTGGAAAAAGAGGAGGCGCTTGATCTCCTTTGGGAAAAAACATGATATACTGGACCTCCTTGGAAAAAAGATGATATGCTAGACCTCCTTGGGAAAAAGAGGGGGTTCTTGATCTCCTTGGTTAAAAGATTATATACTGGACCTCCTTGGAAAAAAGAAATACAATGACATCCTTGGTACCATAAGTATTGAATCTTCTTTGGGGGAACACACCAAGCACAGATATCAGCAGCAGATTGTTTTTGGCTGCCACAAGTGTTTCAAAATCTGTTGGATTTGGAGTTTTGCTACACACTCGTATTCAGGCGGTCTTGGAGCGCCATCTCTTGACTTTCTTCATGTATGCCGACAACCCCTCCATTTGGGCTTCAGTCTCTGTGATGCCTTGCAAAACTTTCATGCTATGCACACTCGCATCAAAACTCACTGTCCTGGACCAACTCCATCTTCATTGGCCTTTCTCGAAGGTCTGTCAAAGCCTCTGTTGCAAACTTGACCTTGTCCTTAACTTCTTTCAAATGGGTCTGCTCAAAATTTGGCTTTCTTTGCAACAGGGAGCAACAGTCCTCCAACTCATTCACTTTGCGTCCAAACTTGGATCTTTCCACTCTCCATTTGGCAAGCTTCATGACAAATTCGAGGTACTCTGGTTTTTCTTTTTTCACAGGAGGCATTCCAGAACCGCTTGAACCATCATTCAAGGCTGCTGCCTGGTTTTTTTGAACTGTCCACCAGCAGTAATGCGATCAGTTTCTGCATTGGTGATTGTCAACCCACCAGCCTTTCTTTTTTCATACTTATATCGAACCTCTTTAGCTTCCTTCAAAGCTTTTTGTCTTGGCTCTGTCTAATCCCAAGTGTCATCTTGAGGGCAATGGGAAAGGATCAAGTCCAGTAGTTTCTTTTCTTGTGGGTCTTTCATGTTCAATCCTTCTTTGGCAATTTCGAAACCTCAGGTAACTGTGGTATCTCCAAGCGAAACAATGTTTTTGACAAAAACTTTTTCCAAACTTAGACAAAAACTCAAAGCTGATGAAACATGCTATTTTTGTATGGGTGAAAAAGAATTTAACATCAAACAAGTCACGACTCAAATATCCAGATTGAGCAGTCGCCTTTTCAACTTGAGTGCTTTCAACCACTTTCTGGCGATCAGCCCATCTTTGACATGTTTTGTCCATTGTAAATTGCTCCAACATTTCATGCTTTCCTTCTGAGTCTCTTGGTAGCTTTTTGTATACTTCAAAGAAATCAATTTTGCATTGTAGTTGGGCCTTCTCTTCTTGAGAAACTGGAACTTTGCCACTTGCAGCTGCCTCCAATTTTTTCTTCGCATTGTTTGCTTGGGAAGCCAAGTTGGCTTGCAACAAGGCCTTCTGTTTGGCATCATCTGCCTTCTTTTTGGCTTTGGCTTTGACTGTGGCTTTGGCTGCAGTGCTCTTGGGAGCCATGAACCCAACCGCACAACAAGCAACAAGGCAGGTCAGCAGGAACATGGCAACAGAAGTTCACGGCGAAATCAATGATCAACTTGAGGTCTCAAAAGCTTCCCAGAATACTTTGGATCTTCAACATGAAAAAAATCATTGGACTTGAAAATATTCTTTGCTCCATGAATTTGAACCTTAAGAATATGGATTTACAAAAATCCTTGAGATCCACATATGAGCAAAAATGAATTTAATTAAGTTTAATTCAAAGAAATTACAAAGAAATTCAATTAAAATGGTTTTAAATTGTATTTGAAAGTAAAACCAATTTAATTAGATTAAATTCAATTAAATTCATTGTTTGCTTTTCTCAAATTGTGTTTTTTCACCTAGATCCCAAATATGTGCATGAATCCATGGATATAGGAGAATCTTGTTTCACCTTTTGTGATTCTTTCTTCTTGCCAACTTGAATCATTGTTTTGGGAGGAGGTTTGAAACCTCCTTGAACCCGGTCAAAAAAAAACAGGAGATTTCTTATCTCCTTTCTCCTCTTTCAAAAAAGTAGCAAGTCTCAGAAGATCTTACACCTCCTTCTCAACCAGCCTACTCCCAGCCAGCTATTGTTTTCCATCACTGGAAGATTCAATTCTTCAAGGATATCCAGATATCTACTTTTCTGGACTTTCGGAAGGATCTCTATCCTTTTTTGTTTTCTTTGCCATTTGTTTCGGACTGCTCTCCAGTAGGTGGATGAGCTTCCTCATCCCTGTCTTCCTCATCATCATCGTGCTTTCTCCTGACACACAGCAATTTTCTATCACACAATGACTCCTTGTTTACATTAGCTGACTTTTGTTTTGAGGTGACACTTTTTGAAATAAAAATGCTATTAAGTCCAAGGACTGTGGATTGATACTGCATCTGCTGCCAGAAGTATCTGGTCCAATCTCATTGATGAAGGCAAGCTGATTTGCCCATCCAAATACAACAGCTGTTGTGCAGCAAGGCAGCCTGCCAGTTGGGTGCACCTGCAGGGTTCCCATCATGGAAAAAAAGGTACAGGAAAATTTACACCTCCTTTTTCACAAAACCTGAAAACAGATCCAAGAGGAGATTTTCCACCTCCTTATCCTTCACAGCGAGATTTCAAAAATCTCCTTGCTACGTGAAAACACATGGAAAATATATAGAAGATCTACAAATGGACCACCTTGTCATTCATAGTTTTTTTGGATAACCGCCAGACAAGAAACCTTTGCCAACATCAGGGCGTTTTGGCAATCCTTGCTTCTGTGCCCACCAGTGGTTTACCTGCCTCTTGATACCTGAGTGCGAACATATAACTGAAAACATGTTATTGCAATTTGTTGCTTTGACATCTCAAAACAATACATTTTTTTTGGACCAGCTACCTTTATTTTTTGTCCATCTTTCATTGGTCTTCCACCACATCTGTGGTCCAATGTTTTGCTTCGCTGCACCACCCCAATGCCTTTGTGGTATAGTGAGGTTAAAATTTGGCCGGTACACAGATGCCTTGGCTGACCAAAAAGTCTAGAGTCTACAGTACACACATGAAAAATGCAGGAGATCTTGCACCTCCTTTTTGAATAAACATAGGAGATCTTGCACCTCCTTTTTCTTATCTAAACATTTGAAAATTATACATATCGACTAACCTTGCAATGGGGATTAAGGCAGGCATTCTCACGCCAATAGCTGTCTTCCCCACATAACCTCCATTGTCTCAGCCATGAGTCACCTGGCCCAGCTGGACCACTTGGTGCAGCTGATGTTGCTGCATGTGGCGCAGTTGGTGCAGCTCGTCGTGCTGCAGGTGCAGATCCATCTGCGCCATCTCTTGGTGCTGCACTTGGCTCAGAATCCGGTGCAGCTGATGCGCTTTTTGCAGGTGGTGGAGGTACTGGAACATCCATACGCCATGGGGCAACTGGCGGCTGCTCTTGCTGTTGCTGCTGCAGCAGCTGCTGCTGCATTTGCAAAGCTTGCCATTGCTGCATTAGCATATATTGCCATTGCTGCTGCATCTGCAAACCATTGTCATTCAACTGCTGCTGGAACAGAAAATTGATGACCATCCTACAAAAGGCTTACAAGAAAAACAAAACATCGGCCATTTAAAACAAGGGATACAAACCTCCTTATTTTATATGTCACAGACTGAGACCCCCATTGGCGACTCTCGAGAGCTGCTTGCAGTGGAAAGCAAATTCGCCATGCTATTCTACAACAGTCTCGAGATTTCACACCTTGTTCGAATCTAGCTTGTGCCAGCCGTTGCTCCAACAAAAAGGCTAAAAAAAAAACAATGACACATGAAGGAACCAAGTGACCCTTTGTATTACTTGCAGGATGACATGAATTCATCCTTGAAAGCCTCCTTGAATTGAAGAGACATGCCACAACCATCCTTGAAACCTTTTTGTTTTCTTAGAAGAGGAATTGAAAAGACATGCCACAACCTGAAACCCTCCTTTTTTATTTAGAGGAGGAATTGAAAAGACATGCCACAACCATCCCTAAAAGCCTCCTTTTTAATTAGAGGAGGAATTGCAAAGACATGGCACAACCATGAAAGCTTCCTTCTTACTTAACAATTGAAAAAATTACCAAGAGAAGTATTAAGCAGGCACCCAGGCCTCCTTTGCAAAGTTTTAACAACCCTGCATGCAACTAATTCATTCCTAATTCATTTGAAAAGGGTTGGGAATGAGTTTTGATCCGCATATCCAAAATGTTTTTCTTCAATCTGTTGGTGTCAGGAACTTGCCTTCTGTGCTGTCTTTGCTGGTGCAAATGTGAAACAACTTAACCGTACAGGCTTGTATTTGGTCATCCAACACATCACAAGCCTCTTTCTCTGATGCCTTCTGGGCATTCAACTTGGCAATGGCTTCTCTCACTTGTGCCATTGCCTTCTCAGGTCCTGGATGTTCCTCATGCTTCTGCTCCAAATTTGTTTTTTGTCACCAAATTCATTGCTCAACCCCAATGAAGCATATTTGCGGCTTTTGGTAACCTTGTAATGCTCCAATTTGTAAGTCTTGGAAACATTCTCGAAGGAGATGCAGAAACAATTTCTTCAAGTTGGTGATCTGGTGCAATTTCAGCAGGAGAAGGTTCTTTCTTGTGGCCAAGTGATTTGCTGTTGGCACCACTCTTTCCCCTGGCAGCTGGCTTTTTGCCAACTGCTTTGCCTGGCTGGCCTTTTGAAGGCACAGGCTTGCACTGATTCCAAGGCTAAGTTGGGAATTTCAGTGGTGTGCTCAAGGCCTTGGAATGTAAATTCCAAAAACTTATGTTCTCCAGCTGAAGTAGTGCACACATGGTGGCATCCTTTGTTTTCCACTACCACCATGGAGCATTGCTGCTGGTCAAAAAAGCTTGCAGCAATATCTTCAGTTTTATCCATCCTTGTAGGATTCCTGTGAAGGCTCAACTTCTAAGAATTCTTCTTGAAAACTTTCGACAGTTTTTGCTCCCCAAGCTGCTACGATACTTTGGCGCTTGCTGGCAGACGCACCTTCTGAAGTCGTTTTTCTTTTTTAAGAACTTGCCACTGCCTTTTCCTTTGATCAGTTTTAGCTTTTTTTTTGGAGGAAACAGCTTTGAGGTTCCTTTCCACAGCACACACTTCTGCACTGGCAAGGTCACTGCAGAACCAGACTCTGAAATCTGCAAAGTTTGATATAGGCGTACCACAGGTGGTTCAGTCCTTGCTCCACTGCTCATTTTGCTTAAATTATACCAGCATAGACCCCAGATAGCCAAAACCATTTTTCGTGCTATCAATGAAGAGAACAGTGTAACGTCTGCAAGAAGTTCAAGACAAAATTCATTGTTGTCTTCTTTGGTGTCTGGGTGAAATTGGTGGCCCTGAATATAGGAGGAAGATATGAAACAGAAATTGGCACCTTGCAATGACATTCAACCATAGCACATTACAAGGCGCCTCCAATGGCACCACCCCCAAAGTTGGCCGTCGCCCTCCCTTTCCCAAAATGGCACCCTGCAATGGCGCAACGTCTACTGCCCTTCCCCCCACCACACCACACTACAATGGCACCCTGCAATGGCACCCATCAATGGCACCACGTCCACTCTAGTACACTACAATAGCACCCTACGATGGCACCCAGCAATGGCACCACGTCCACTGCACCCTACAATGGCACCNTTCGTCTTAAATTATACCAGCAAAGACCCCAGATAGCATAAACCAATTTTAGGTTATCAATGTAGCGGACGACGCAACGTCTGCAAGAAGCTCAAGGCAGCTTTTCTTCACGCCGGAGTTTTCTTCCTACACCCAGCAATGGCACCACGTCTACTCCCCCAAAATTGGTCGTCACCCCCCCCGAACCATGGCACGTTACAAAGGCACCCTGCAATGGAACCCTGCAAGGTTGGTCGTCACCTTCCTTCCCTGCCCCGCAATGGCACCCTCATGGCCAGCAATGGCACCACATCCACTCCCCCCAAAGTTGGTTGTCACCTTCCCCCACCCACAGCACATTCTACGATGGCACCCAGCATCCATGGCACCACATCCACTCCCTTTCTGAAGAGTGGCACTAGTGTTCTGCCACTGCAGGGATAGCTAATGCGTCTTTTTATGACTCGCAGATTCGGTCAAGTAACCAATCCTCTCTTGAGCCTATATTCATAAAGAAGAGTCATGTACTGCGTAATGACGCATAATAGGCAAAGCAGCGGAGGCACTAAAAGTTTTTCCTTAGTCGGCTCTAATGTACACCGCGAGACATCTAATGTGGTGTTCACACTGCGTCAATGAAACACCGTAAGAAAAATCTTACCTTGGCCAAGACATTATCAGTCCACAAGCTCAACTGTGCCCTACAAAGAAAATCTCAACTAATCAGCTCTTTTGCTTCTGACAAGAAAAGTCCAAAACTGTGGCACCGTGAAAGCTCATCACGGGTGCTCATATTGCCTCAAGAATTGACATTTCGAATTCTCACCGGGAAGCAACACAAAAGTCACATCCAAAAGTTTGGGACCATCAAAAAGAAACTTACACAGAAGCAGCAAAAACAAAAACCAGTTCATTTGGTGAGCAATGATGGAAATACGGAACATGACATCGATGGGAGAAAAATCATCACATTGCAACATTCAACAAAAGCGACAATGCCAGCACACACAACTTCAGGTCAGAAAAACCATCATCTTTCTTGATAGAAAGTCTATGGTCAAATCATCTCATCAGGAGTGCATAGTCACGAAGCCAAAGAAGAGAAGGATATTTCAGAAGTCAAAACAACTATCATCTTATCTGGTGATAAGTCCATAGCCATTTATCATCCTTCAGCAAACATCGCACCGTACTCAGCTCAAGCAACTAGAAGTTATCTTTTCTGGTGAAAAGGTTACCTCATTGTGAAGCCCGAGCCTTTCTTGTAGCTTTGTTTGCCTTTTGCATATCTTTCCTACTGGCTGCCCTCTGCTTCTTCTGCTCCACAGTGTTGAAGCCTTTCTTCTCTTTGTTCGTCATATCAGAAGGTTCGATTGTGACCAATTATGGGCAATGTGAATCTGCATCTTTCTCACGCAACAACAAAACATCATTTGTCAAGTAAAACAAAAGTTCATTCACAGAGTACTTGTATTCCAAAACATCACTGTTGTTGCCATCACGAAATGTTTCAATAGGAGTAGACAAACCATATTCAAAGAAAGTCAACAAACAACAATCACCAATACGATCTGTTTCTTCACGAACATCTCGTTCCAAGTCTTGACGTCCACCAATAGTGTCCTGAAGATATTTCAGATCCAAATATGAAATGGAGTGGAACTGTCGGACATTAAAGTCCTTGTTGTTCTTCAAAACATCCTTGAAGTATCTGTCCATGGTTTGTTCCATCCTTTCTGTCCAAAATTGACATGTTGACATATTGTAAGAGCTGTTCAACTGTTTTGCTGCCTTTTGGTAGCATAAACGATTTGCATCTCCACCAACAATGGTAATCTGGTGACAAATACATTCAAAAAGCATGTGTGCAAAGATCTCTCCAGTCACGCCATGTGACTTCGTAGCTGCATCGTGATCAACGTGGTAGACACACACTCTGGTTACCTTCATTCTTGCTCTTTCCATGTCAACCAAATCTGTCTCCGTGTTTCTGTCAAAATAACCAGTGCTCGATGATGCATAGGTTTCTCGGTTGACTGCAAGTCCCCAACAAATTTCAAAAATACCAAAACTGATCTTCCTGTTTGGTCCTGACCAGACATCATCTTCCTTTGGACCTCCAATTTGGACAATGCTGCCGTCCTTTCCTAACCTGGCCAAAACACATAGGTCCTTTGCATCGTTGAAACAAAAACTCCAGCCATGATCTTGCAAGTATTTCTGATGTGGTTCTAAAGTGGCTGCTTCGCACACCAGCATAATGTGTGCTCTCAAGTTCTTCAACATCTGCAAAAACAAATTGTTATTCTCAGGAACATGATCTGGAAACTTGTCTGGCCTATTCTCCTTGTAGTAGATCTTGTCCGAGTCGACAACACTGGGCAGACGCCAGTTGTCTCCACGTCTCCAGTTTCCAAGATTCCAAAGAAGAGTCGTCAGGGACTTCGAACTGCTTCCCAAAGATTCCGGGTTCCTTTCCATCTTCTCACCACTCAAAAACAATTCAGTAATATCAGAAATGATATCATCATAAGAAAATCCATCTTTGTCTGCATCAGCAACAAGATCTCTCAACTTCAACTGCCTTTCTTCAAAAAGTTGCTTAGCCCTCCTTGATCGTTCTTCTTGTGGTTCTGCATTTGCAACTCGAAGGCGATGATCTTCACATCCATAAACAACAGGCTTCTGATAAAAATAATCTTCAAGAGTTGGTGTTGTGAAAAACAACTGCACATAGATATCCATAAACTGTTCCTCATCAAAATCAAAAAGACAATGTGGATGTCCAACAGGATGTGGCATTCGATATTTGTAGAAATTCAAACTCCTTGCATGGGACTCTCTGAAGTACTTGCCATAAAAACCAAAGCACAAGCATATTCTGGTTCAACTGTCATAGGGTCTTCTGTACGCTGTGGCTTTGGAACTTCAATCTTGACCTTTGTTTCAGGTTCAAGTGGATCAAGGAGTGACATCTTGTTGGAATGAAGTCTTTGATAGTTTTGTCTTCCAGCAAAAAGGTGCTGTTCCAAGCTAGATTGTGCAGATGAAAGATTTTCATCTGTTTCAGGCCTCAATGCCTCCATGAACTCTCGAGTTGATGTATGGGAGAAAATATCATGTGCCTTTCTCTCCTCGAGCTCTTCACCATATCTGACTTCTTCTTTTGGTTGCACTTCAGTAAATAAAACTCCTTCTTCATGTCTTCGTTGCTTTCTTTCTTCATCTGCTTCAATAAGTGCATCAATAAATTCTCTGTCTTCAGACAACATGTTGCTAATCAAATTTGCCATAGCAGGAACTGCGATTCTTGGACGTGGTCCAAGTTGAACTTCTCCATCTTCTTCATCACTGCTAGTTGCAAATCTTCCAAGAATTCCTGAACTCAAAAGACGGTTTGCACGCTGCATCTTCTGGGAGGTTGTCTCAGAAACATCGTCATCAAGGTCAACATCTCCTCCAAAGTCAGGTGCTTCTTCAGGTGCAGGCAATTGTGCATTTGGATCATCTTGTGGAGGTTCTTCTTCCTTAAGTTCATTCATCTCCACATCTTCTTCTTTTGCTTCAATTCTTGATCTCTTACCTGATGGTAAGTCTTCAAGAACATCTGCTGCTGCCTCTACTGCCATCTCACCTGGTGGTGAGTCCACAGCTGCAGCTTCCTCATTGGATTCTGGTATCTCACCTGATGGTAAGTCTCCAGTGTCCATTGCATCTTGTGATGCTGAGGGAAGATCCTGCCACACAACTTTCTTAGCAGAAATTTCAAAACTTTCAGCAAGAGGTCTGATGACAACCTTTGATCCAATGGAGTTCACATAGTTGGCGTCCTCAAAGGTTCTTGTCTGGGTGTTGATCACCAGGTGCTTGTAAAAATCATCATCAATCTCAGACCTTCCTTCAATATATTGCCGAAGTTGATTCAAAGCAAATTCTGCAAAGGATCCTGGAAGTGGCTTCTCATATGTCTCTTGCAGTTTTCTTTCCACTGCCCACAAACATAAACGAGGTGAAAATTTGAGGTTGTTGTGCATATCGAGACAAAGGTTCCTCTGATTAGGCTCTGTTGGAACACCAACAGAAGGATCTGGATCAACCAAATACCATCTGCCATCCTCCAGCTTCATCACAAATTCTTCCCAAAGTGCTGGTGTCTTCCTCACATAATTGTCCACCATGCCAGCATACAAATCTTCAACTGCTTCAGCAAACAATCTAACATCTTGATTTCATATCCATCTCTGTCGTCTTCTTCTTTTTCAATTCTTTCTCTTTCTAACGATGCTGGATTCCTGTCATCTGGTCTTGCCTTGAAAGGTTCAGGCACATCACGTCTCCAGCCAATGTTCTCAAAATACCGAAGCTTCTGCTGATAGGTCTCTCTTTCCTCAGTAGAGTGGTAGTTCTTGACGTATGCTGTCATCCGACCTATTTCCCATGCACGAATGAAAAATAAAATAGCATGACCTGAAAGTGGATACTTCTCCCAAATGTGGCGAGCAATGCCCTCAGCACGAAGATCTTCTTGCTGAGATGTTGATAGCATATAGTACTCACGAACTATCAACACGGGTTCACCATGTGGATTTGTGATCCGCTCACCCTTGTTGTTCCTCAAAGTCATGATGCCAGATTGGAACAAATGCCAAGGGTTCTCACTGATGATCTGTACTGCCTGAACCTCAGCTGATGTGGAGCCTGTTGAACCAACTACTTCAGCTGATGCCGAGCCTGTTGCTTCCTCAGTAGCCATAGAGATATCCCCTGGAATATTACCTACCTCACTTGATAGTGAGCTTGGTATTCCATATGGTGCATCATCACAAGCTTCTGGATGTCTTCTTTCCTTAGGGAAGTTGTTGAGCAACTGCAGATACCTCTCAGGGACTTCTTGGCCCATGAATTCCCAAGCTGTTGTTCTTCTCTTTGGGAAAGGTGAATTGGGAACTCTGAACTCAACAATCTTGCCATCTTCCAAGTACTCAGATATCTCGCCTGGTGGCAAGTATTCTTCGTACTTTTCTGTGGCAGTCATGTTTGGTCGCCAAACGCCACTTCTGATCTCTGGTGGTAGGCTGTGTCCACTTGCTCGACTGGCAAAGTGGTATCCCAAGTATGGGAAATCATTCACGATCTCTCTCAAAGTATTGGCAAGGAATGTCATCATAAATCAAAACAACACCATTTGAATTCAAAAACCAATCATAGCCATCTCTCACCAACATGTTTGTCTTCAAAATACAGTACCTGGTGGAGTCATAATGACGTGGTGGCTTTGTTCCTGGCCCCTTGCGAATGTAGCCAGGAGAACTGTCATTGTCATACATAAAATGCAAGGTGTCACGATTGTATCTCTTCAAACCATGCTCAAAAATAGAATTCACAAACTTGTGATCTGTCACATGAAAAATCCAACCAAGGCAATGAAGTTCTATCAGGGTTAAGTGGTGAGAGCTCTCAATGGGTCTCACAATTCCAGTTGAATGTCCTTGAGTGCATCCAATGAAAACCTTCCATGGCAACCTGTCTGAACTCAAAAACCAATCATCTTTCAACTCAACTTCAATAAAATATCCCTGCTTGTTGTTTCCCTGAATAAAGGCTGCAAAAAGTCTTCCAACATTCATCTGGTCATATGCATTCACAGCTGATGGACAATGATCAAAAGCATGACGTAATTCCACTGCGCCATTGGAATACATGTGTGGCTTCAATGGACTGTTGTGCCTCAACAAGGCTGTCATCTTCTTTCCAATGCGGCATTCAACAGAGTTGTGGTCATCACACAAACGAAGATTTCTATTACAACATTCATTAAAATCACGTTCTTCCTTAAAAGTAGTGTATCCAAGAAGGTGTCGAAGAAAATCTGCTTCCCATTGTTTGTACTCTCCAAAACGATAAGAATGTTCACTAAAAACAATCATTGAAATCACATTCTCCAAGGCATGCAAAGTAACATCGTGGGAATCATACATCTCTCTTTGATACACCTTAATGCACCGTCTCTCTGACCTTGCAAAAGTCCTCTGATCATTGTGCCATGAGGAAGGCTCGTACTCCTGGTTCTCAACTGCACCGGCAAGAAAGTCATAGTTGGCATAGTCAATGGTAGCCATCTTTCTTGGTAGAAAGTACACTACCAAGGACCAAAACTACAAACACCACGAACACTACGAATGAGTACAAGCTGATTGAGCCGCAGGCACAAATTCATAAAAAGAAATGAAAATTTCTTTCAACATGGCATTCATGCAAAATGAGGCAACATTCATCACACAAGACTGAAAATG
This sequence comes from Breviolum minutum Mf 1.05b.01, assembly GCA_000507305.1. Classification (NCBI taxonomy): domain Eukaryota; class Dinophyceae; order Suessiales; family Symbiodiniaceae; genus Breviolum; species Breviolum minutum. Next base: position 67,005 of record DF241383.1, on the reverse strand, counting down.
TCAACATGCAAACAAATTCCCAGCACACAACTGTCAATGAAAAGATTCACCCAGGAAAAACACATCAAGTGCAAAGTTCACATGATGGCAAACAGTTGGCAACCACGACCTAAGATATGCCTTATGTTCAACTAAGGTTCTAAAAGGTGGATGTGCATCAACTTCCTTTGGTATACCTTGTCTTACTGCATCTATTAAGGCCTGTGGATTTGCTGACTTCTTAGTGAGACAATCTGCCAAACACCATTGTGTACGAATGTGTGAAAGATCTGCAATTGATCCTGAACAAGCTTCCTTCCTCAACATCTGTATCATGTGTATTGTTTCTTGCTGCTCAGGAACATGTGTGGTGCTTGCAGTGGTCACTAAATTGTTTGCATCAGTCCTCATATGAAGTTCACATGAATGACCTGTTATATCCTTTATCAAACCTCTCAACATTTGACATGTGCCATAGCATTTCATCAATGCATACAACTCAGCAACTGTTGTGGAAAGAGTGGTTCTTTTAATCTTAGTGGACTCAAAGAAGATCAAGGATCCTCTAGAGTTTCTTGATTTCTCTTTCCTTGGCTCTGACATGAATATCACCATTGCTCGTTGTGATGATTTGTCACTGTTGTTCCTAAATGCTGCATCAGGCATTGCCATAAGCCTGGGATTTCCTTCTAAAGGCCAATACTTCAATTCCATAGGATCATTCACAATTTGCTTGCAAAGTTTGTTCAGGGCCTTACAATCACCTATTGTAGGACTTGCTGCTGCAGAAGCACAACGAGAAAACTGATAACATGCTTGAAACTGTGTTCTTGATTGTAACCAGTTTATGCTTCCAAGTAATGAACGATATGCAGTATGCATGTCCTTGTCACACTTCTCATCATCCTTTTGTCCTTTCTGTATGACAATCTCAGTGAGTTCACTAACACAGAGTGATTGTTCAACAACTATGTGTGATTTCTTCTTTGTCTTCTCATCAAGTTGCCATTTCACACGTTGTCCTGTGAACATCAAATCATTCACATCTTCATGTCCTATCTTGAAGCTTGCCTTCACCTTACTCTTGAACTTCTCCAGAAAATCTGGAGTACCAGTAACAAAAAGATCATCAACATGCAGGCAACACATACCAATGGTCTTCCTTCCTTTAGAGTTACTGCCATGCACAGGATCCATGAAATGTTCCAACAATTCTTCAACAACTTCAGGTGTGAGTTGTGGTGTGGATGCAAGATATGCACGTTCAGCAGGAAGAAAAATAGACACAAGAACTTCAGCTTCTTCTTCAAGTGATATAAGATTCTTTCCTTCCTAATATCTGCATTCATCTCCAACAACCACCAAACACCTTTTCTCTTTACAATAGAGGCCCTAAAGAAGTATTGCTTCGAAGTATAATATGGATCAGGTGTTCTAAGTGCTTTTGCTCAATAGCTTACTTGGGCATGACCATTCTGATATGGTATCCAACCTGCCTTATGTTCAACTGACTCCAAGAACTTCAAGAGTTCTTCATCAACAACAGGGGTCATGCGCAATCTTCACTTTTCTTCTGTGTGTATCTTTGTTGCTGATAAAATGACTTACCTTCTGCATGACACAAGGAAAACACGCGTTCTTCAACAGCAAACGACTGACGAACTTCGTTAGCTATGTCGAACGATTCGTCCCGCGTCATCTCGCCTGATGACTTGCTTCGGGGTCTTTGTACCTGAGGACACGTCATCATTCTTAAAGGCTCCATCGTAGCAAACATAGGTACACCTATCGGCTCTAGTTGGTTGAATTCCTAACGAAATCAAAAACTTGTCCAAACGATTCCACCATCTTCTAGGTGCATCTGCTAAACCATAAACCGAACGTATACACAAACCAACAAGATAAGGTGGTAAACCAATGTCCGATGGAAGTTGCACGTGGGTTACGCGGCGTTCTAAGTCGTAAGTTTCCCCCTGAAGAAACGCGGTTTTAAGGTCAATGTGCAAAATATCCCAAAGACTAGACGCGGCATGCTGGGAGGCAACGCGGAAACCATAGCGGGTAGCTGTGGGAGAATCCGTTTGAAGATCCCATTTCTGCGCATCCTGAAAACCTCTACAGACCCATCTAGCCTTGAACTTCTTAAATTGACCATCCTTGTCAGTTTTAATTGTGAGAATCCAACGTCCAGTTACGAAGTTTTCGATCTTATGCTTTCTTCTGTCAAGAAACTTCATAGCAGTAAAGTCCAGGAAACTGCGAAATTCTTCAAGCTTGGCTTGCTTGATCTGTTTTGCATATTTCTGTAGAACTTGAGGTGTAATCACCGAGTCTGCCTTTGGCGTTTTCTTTCCATTCTTCGCAAGATACTGACAGAACTGTCGGAAACCATTAATATCATAGGAGCTGCCGAATTGTGTCCTAGATTTACAAAATAATCTCCTTCAAACTGAACAAATTCCGAATCATAGGGTTGAGTATCATCCGGTCCATTCGTGTTAAGGTGTTCAACTTCATCTTCCGTGATGATAGGCTCTTCCGTTTCAACCTCTTGATAGGGAATGGTATCCTGACTGGATTGTGGTGTATTATATTCTTCTTCATCTTCCGGCTGTGCCGGTGTGAAAGAATGTGGTGTCGTCGTAGGCAAAGGAATTGTCGGATCATTTGAACTTGCTGCCGTCGGATTTGGTACATCATCTTCATCATCAATCGGAGGTTTCACCGTTGGCATTTCAATTGGATTCTGATGTCCTGGCAATTGAGCTTTCTGCTTCTTAGTCTGAACTCTTGCCTTTGCCTTTGGAGGCTTCTCATCGGAATCATGTGATACATGTCTTTGTTTAATCTCTATTCTTTCTGGTTCTGTGATGTGAGGCTCTTCCGAACTGGAATCATTATCAGGCACAGGTTGCATAACAGCTTCAATGGTCTCATCAGGATTTGAGAACGGCGATGGCTGTGCTGTCGGAAATTGAACTTCTGGCGTCGACGGCGGCATCGACGGAGGAGGATGAGGTGGAAACGGCGGTTGTCCACCTGGAGGAGGATTCAAGTTTGGATCACTATCATCATCCTGTTCCCCCGAGTCATTTGCACCGTTTGGTGGCATGTTAACATCATCTTCCGGTGGAGGACCATGATCGTCCGGATGAATGGGATCATTTCCATCCGCTCCACCTGGTGGATGCGGTGGCACCACTTCATTATTCACCGGAGGACCAACCGTTGTCCTTCTAATGGCTCCACTGGTCTCAGTTGAGAAGGCAATGATATTCCACTTGTTCACTTGAAATTCCTTGTAATGTGGATACAACTGTGACATGAACATAAAGAAAATCCGGTGATGTGAACCGGGATTCCAAAGAAGAATGGTAGAATCTTCTGGAAGTGAAAACAGAGGATTCACACGACCATAGGTTCCACAGAAAATACTACGAGACTCAAAGTACTTCTGTGGAAGTGTCATTCTACGAATGTTCTGTAGACCAGGTATCAAAGCAACAATCTTTTCATTCGTTGATTCTCTCACGCTTACTTCTGTTCCAAGCGGTAATGCTTCAATCATTCTCAACGTTGACACAAGACTTGGTGTCGAGAACTTCTGTGGCAGAATGTGTCTCAAAGGAACTGGTATGTCATCGTACCTCAAGTCCAAATCTCTCAACAACAATGAATGTTCATCATATCTATCATGATGCATGCAAGTTCCACAAAGCAATCCATGGTCAAACTCTTCAACTATGTCTTCCAAGAGAAATTCTTGTCTCTTGTCAGCTACATAACTCCTTGACACTTCTGGAGTTGCTCTCATCAATCCTGCAAGAGAACGTGCAGGAAGTGCCTTCCAGTGTGGATCCTTCCAACATACTTCATGGCTGAAAAACTTCTTCTTCGTCAAGAATTCAAACGATGAAATGTCTTGTTGATAATCATCATAAGAATGATAAACAATCATGTCTCGAATCTCATCTTCACAATTGCAAAAATGTTGAAGATCAACACGTTCCCAACACAAATGCTTGCTCAAGATCTTGTGCCATCTCTTCTGATCAAGAAATAGTGAAAAGTAAGATCCTTCAGGACATGTCACAATAAATTTCTTGTTCCTTTTGCATTGCCAAGTGATTACGTCAAAACAAAATCGAAACACCATCTTGCGTGCGGACTGAGGAGATGGATTGTTGATAAAAATTATCTCAGGATCCATCTTCATGATCTTCTTCCATGCCTCAGCTTGTCCGTATGCTGTGTTCAAATTCGATCCATGTTTATGATCAATTGGCTGTCCAACCTTTACTCCTTTTCGTGCCATCATCCAACTATAGCCGGAGCTGCTGCCAAACAACTCCAAAACATCACACTTCTGATCATCGTAAAACCAAAATGCTTGTTCACCAAGACATCCTTCACACAACAAATTGTGATCTTCTCTTTTCAAATCTCCTTCATCTTTAATTTCTTCTTTTGTTTCATCTAGATTTGGAATGGAAACATCATGCCATTCATCATGATCTCTTCTCACCTTTGATTGGTTCACTCTTATCACTGCCTTGTTTGTGTGCAGGTGAACCATTGCTCCTTCCTGACTCAGGACCTTTCCTCTTATCCATTTTCCTTTTTCCTTGAACTTACTGGAATCTTGATGCCAGTAAAATACTTCATCTCCTTGTTTGTAAGGTCCATCAGATGGCATTGTTCTTCTTGCCATATCATGTCTCAGATCAGCTGNTCTCACTGCTGTTTCAGCTCTGTTTGGCCATGGTGTTCTTGGTCCACATGGTAAATCCTTGATTCCATGAAACTTGTAATACTCAAGGAACTCATCAGAAAAGAAAGCTTCATCTCCAACAATGGCCTTCGGAATGCAATTGTTCTGTTCATTCCATGATCGAAGATGTGTCAATGTTTCCTTCTTATCGAGGGAATTCTGCGCCGTAGCCCAGAGTAGATTTGTTGCACCGTCAAGAACAAGAAGAACTACATACTTCTTCTTTTTCAACTCGATTTCACAATGATCAACAAAAACAACATCTCCGAAAACTGAGGCTCGAATGCCAGAGATCTTGGCTCGCGGCGGTGGTGCTACAGACATGCTACATACCCTACATTTGTTGAAAACATCCTCATACTTCTCGTAAATACGTTCAGGAAGATTCAACATAGATGTACGTCGACGGAATTGAGTTGGTGACATATGATAATGTTTCACGTGTAACTTGTAAAGTTCCACTTTGTCATCCAATCTCTTGATCATCTTTCGGTTTGCAGGTGTCAAAGCCTGAGCTTCACTTCCAGGTAATGGAACAGAAATCCGCCTAGGCTCAAGAGACTCATTACCTGGTTTGTTCTTAGCTTTCTCCCATCGTTCATCATCAGACGAAGGTGTATAATCTACAGCATCACCCTTTGGGCGACGTTTTCGAACATCGTCTGATTTGCCAAGTTCCATGTCACGTTCTTTTTCTAATTCACCTATGAACTCCTTTCCAAAATCGTCATACTCAGAAGGTGAAGCTGTCTTACGACCAAGTCTTCTTTTCAGACCACTTGAACTCGATCCGGACTTGCCTTCCTCTGCTGGTGCAGAGCTTGGCTTAGATTTTCCTGATTTCTCTTCTGGTGAAGAATGTTCAGGCTTAACCTCGTCACTTGGACCAGAGATTCTTATGGGCTTACTGGAAGACTTGACGTGAGACAACTCTTCAGCAGAAAACAGTTCTTCCTCTCCATTGTTTGTCAAAACGTTTCGCCGGACCAGAGACTGCTCTCCAGTCATCCTTTTCCACCTTCTTGGTTCCATTCTTCATCTCAAGAAAGGTTGTCCGAGTAGATTCAAGATCATCAAAAGAAATTGGGCACTTGGAACCAGATATCTTGAAAAGTTGACTACGAAGTGTCTTGTGATGACGGATCAGCTCTCTCCTGTGGTAGTCAATCTCCCAGTCATCATCAGTTGCATAGGCAAAGGTCTCCACTGATAACTGGCTGTATTCAAAATGTTCATGCTGTGAAAAGAAACTTGTCACCTCAGGAGTTTTGAAATATACTGCACTCATATACCAAGCAATGTCTTGGAAGTCCATGACTAAATGAGTGCTCTTTGCCATCCTGAGTTGATGCTTCCAAATTCCTAGTCTTGTACAATTCAGGAATGACTTCTGTGGTGAAAGCTCAAATTGAAAACCAAGGTTTCTCATCTGTGGAAGTGACATCAACAATGGTACATTTCCTTCTTCCACAATGTCAAACTCTGTGGTGTGCACACTCCATGACTTGTCATACATGTGAACCACCAACTTCTCTGTGCACTTGGTTTGTTGTGAGTTCGCAAAGAAAAGTCTTGAGCTTGTTTGCTCAATCTTGTACCACAGTCCACAATCATGTTTGTCAACATAGTCACAAAAGGCGTTGGCGTTGACAGCATTCCTCGAGCCCATAGCTCTTGTACATCCAAGATCTAGGATTGCCACAGTTGGTGGCATTTGATTCTCCGTGTGGAAGGGTACACCTTCCTCTTCCACCTTCTGAACAGGATTTGGTTCCTTTCCCAGGAATGCACAGCCTGAAAAATCAGGCTCCATACTCTGCTCTTCATTCTTTGTTACCTTGGCTGATGTCAAGCATACATCTGAATGTGTCACAAAGAAACCAGAGGCACTCGCTGAGAAGAATGTGATGGGTTCACATAGTTCGCTTCTCCTTTCCCATCACCTTGTCCTTTTCCTTGATCTGAAAGTCCATGACCTTTCTTTCCTTTTCCTTTTCCTTTCTTTCCTTTCTTTCCTTTTCCTTGGAAATATCCGTATTCATCATACTCTTGCCATTCATCCCAGCCTTGGGATTGCCATGCTGTTTCATCTTCATAGGCCCGATAGCCTTCATTCCAATTTTCATTTTCATATCCTTGCCATTCTTCATTTGCATAATAGCTTTCATCTTCAACAAGATGACGTTTTCCTTTTCCTTTTCCTTTGTTTCTTGGTCGGAAAAATCTTCGACCACCTTTTCCTTTTCCTTTTCCTTTTCGTCCTTGTCCTTTTCCTTTTCCTTTTCTGGTTCTTCTTCCTTGAAATCTTCTTTGAAACCATGAGTAATCATTGTCATCCCAGATCCAAAATACATCTTCTACGGCATCCAGGAATCCTTCAGCTCCATCTTCTTCGTCTTCGGCCCAATAGCCAAAGCTGCCATCTAGGTCTCCTTCTTCTAGTACTAAGAAGGCTCTTCTTCCACCAGATCCTGATGGATTCATCATAGGATTGTCCACTGCTGTCTTCACAGTGCAAAACATCTCAATGAATGTGTCTCTCAGTTCACCTTCTCGGTATTGATCCATTGTTCTGTTCCGATGTGTCATGATACTCGTCAGACTTTGTCTTTGATCTTGAGAAAGATCTGCTGTGGAGATAAAGATCAGAGCAATCAGATTTGGAGAAAGAGGGAAGAGATCACGATGTGCTTGTCTATGAAGCCCAATAGCCTCATTATGTACTTCCTGTATCATCTCGTTTGTCCGTGGTAATACAACATGATTGTTGTCTGCTGCATGGAGAGCAGCTTGTGCATTGTTGTGAGCATTTCTTCTTGCTGTAACTTCTGCTACAATAGCAGGAGAATTGAGATCTAGTTCTGGACATAAGTCCATCCAAGATTCCTCAAGTCTTCTTCCATCAATCTGGAATCTGGTCATCCATTTCAGCAAGTCTCCATTTCCACGGTTGTTCTTCATGAATCGCATGAATCCGTAAAGAAAAACCGTCTGAGCTCCTTTCACAAAATGTGGTCTCAGTGTTCTCTTGAAGTATTCTACTCCTCTTCCATTTGGTTGTCTCAGCTCCTCTCTATCAAGCAATCTCTTGAAAACAGATGCCTCGCCTTCAAGGCGATTTCTAAGTGCGGGTCCCCACTTTTCAGCTTCTAATTCTGTTATGTCACACCAATCATCTATTGCATCTTCAAATGCAAACCATGATGTCTTACCATCAAATCCAGGTGGGACTTTCGTCGTCACCTGTGTTGTCATCATCAATTGGCCTCCATGAGGCTGCATCCTTTGTCTCATTGCGTATGACTCATAGTCATCGTTGGGCTCATCTTCGTAAAGATCCATGATCTTAACAGCTCCGCTACCACTGAAGAGTGGCACTAGTGTTCTGCTACTGCAGGGATAGCTAATGCGTCTTTTTATGACTCGCAGATTCGGTCAAGTAACCAATCCTCTCTTGAGCCTATATACGACAAAACACAAGTAGATATTAGACTCTTCAATATACTGTACTGTACCTCCAAAAGAAAAACACCCTCCTCCCCCCCAACCATAGCACATTCAATGGCACCCTACGATGGCACCCAAATGGGGCCGCGTGCGCTGCACCCCACCAATCCGCCAAATTGGTTCGTCGCCCTCCCCCCCTATTGGAAGTAAGAACCCCTATAGCTATCGCTATCGGGGGATAAAACATTTTAGTTCTTAAATAAACCTTCAGATACCTTAAATAAGACCTATAGGGTTATTTAAGCTTTCCCGGGGCTTAATTTGAAGAACTATGTTCTTAAGAACTACTCTTTTATTTAAGAACTTTCGGGCTTCCTGGATACTTGACGATCCCTATTACTTGACGTTTCCTATTACTTGACGATCCCTATTACTTGACGATCCCTATTACTCGACGAGTCCTATTACTTGACGATTCCTATTACTTGACGATTCCTATGACTTGACTGTGCGATGTTGTTTGTATATCGGAAGTTTCTCAACCTAAATTTCCTTAGACTATTCTTCTCTACTCTAAGCTCTTCTCTTCCCTACTCCCCTTTTCTTTTAAGTCTACGCTTCACTTCTCCATTTTTCTCTACTTTTTTCTTCGCTACGCTATTCTATTCTTTCTGCCCTTCTCTGGCCTACTCTATTCTTCTCTTCACTACTCTATTTTTTCTTCTCTACGCTACTCTTCTCTTCTCTTCTCTACTCTTCTTCACTCCTCTACTTGTCTCTTGTCTTCTCACATCTAGTGCTGTACTTTTTCCTTTTCTTCTCTACCTGCCCGTCGCTTCTCTACTCTCCCTCCTTTTCTTTTTCTTCTCTTCAATATTTTACTTTCTTTTCTGTGAGTTCTTCTCTTCACTACTTTTCTTTGCTCTTGTCTACTTCATTCTACGCTTCACTACTTTGTTTTCCGCTTCGCTACTTCATTCTTCTCTTCATTCGTGTATTTTCTCTTCTTTACTTTATTCTTCTCTTTGCTACTCCACTTTTTCTTCTCTATTCTGCGTTCTCTTTTCTCTCTACCCTACTCTTCTCTTCACTACTCTTCTTTGCCGGAACGTTCGTATATCGGAAGTATAGCAACTGAATTCCTTTTTGAGATCACATGTTATCGTGCGCGGCTTAGGGGTTCGTTGGTGACCGACATGAACAACTTCTAGTAGAAGCTTGTTCCTGCGGTTGCTCCACGCACCAGGTGAGCTTGTCTGCGCCCTTTTTGCGGTTGACTGTTTTTGAGACTACAGATGAAAAGACCAATGAGCCGATCCTGCTACTTGGCATGTGGTGTTCAAGGCGATGCGCACACTTGTCAAAGAAGTCATAATTCACGATAAAAGCTCTGGCAAAATGTGATTGACAGATGATTCAGATTCTTTACCTCACAACCTTTTTCGGATACACGTTATGCATGTCTTTGGTGTAGAGCATTGATGGCTGCTACTGTAGCCAAAACATTCCATGTATCAAACGACTCACCATTCGAGTTTCCTAGCAGCCAATAGCCCTTGCAAGCTTAAGGGCGATGACAACAAAAAATGATATATGTGATTTGAAAATCGGCATGTTTTTCGCAACAATAGTTTTTGATCCATTTTCCGTTTTTTCGGGCCAACCTACTGTGTGGTCAATTGGATATTTGCAGCATCTAAGCGCCATCAAATGTGTGAGTGAGCGTTTGTTTATCTTATGTTCTCGTTTGCAAGTTTATTTTGCATAGCATTCTAATTTGTCACCACCCTCCAATTTGTAGTGATTCGCCCCATTGCCACAGCAGCTGCTGGATCGTTGCTGAATGATGCTTCAAACTTAGGAGGTGTATAGACAATCGTCGACTATTTGCATTGAAGGCTGGCAGCACTGACGACTTGCTAGTCCATGCACTGCTGACAATCCTGAGTGCGGTACCGTCAGGAGTATGCCAAGAAAAGTGGAAAGGACCGCTTGATGGTGAACGTCAACCTGTTCAGCCAGAATACACTCACGCAGGCCTGGAGTGATCGATTTGTTTGCTGCATGTTCTTCGTCTTTACTCTTTGTTCTTGTTTTTCCGGACTGCGTGGCGCATGGTCATGGAAGCTAAGGCCGTGTTCGCCGAGCGTTGCGCGCGCGACCGCTTCGCAGCGCTCCAGAAGGGGGCCGCTAAGCCTCACCATTGGGCGGCGCTCACTAAGTGTGATCTGGATGACATGCTGGAGGTCGATTTTCTCCTAAATAGTTTTTTTTGCGCTTTGTGACACGCGTGGAGGTTACGGTTAGCGTGACAGGCACAATGTTCTAGCGTGTCAATGCTATTTTGGACTGCTGCATTTTGTAATTTCGTGGCAGGCGCAACATTTTGTGACGCGGCAAAGGTGGTCTTTGGATGAATCGCAGAGGCAGGGCTGCGCAAACATGATGCAGCGTCAAACGTCGTGGCAGGGGCGACAATGTGCGAGCGCCTTGAAAAAAAGCGGAAGCTCGGCAAATCACATTTCTTGAGTTGTGTAAAAACAACTTTATAAGAAAAACGCGCACAGGGAATCGTCGATTTTTAGCTTCACAGTGCGCGCGGAATCCTCGATTTGGAAGCTTCTTCTATGAATACTTGTTTTCGAAAAGCTTGCTACATGAAAATCGGAATAAGTTTCGCGCGAACGCTCGTTTTGGGGAGTAGAACAGCTGAGCCAACTGCAATAGGCTTGGAGTCTTCAGCCATAGTTGTGGTTTCTTTGTTTTCTCGTTTTCTCGCTGCTTTTGCCAGGTCCAGCGCTTCATACAGAACTCCGACGACACCGACGGACGTCCGGAACTCGGTGAAGGTCGAAGATTGGGACAAAGAATTTTGTCTTTACTCTTAGTTTTTGACAATTATTAATATCATCAGGTTACACACTGGTGGGTTTGGATTGGTGGTATGCAGTTGGGGGCAAGGCCTTGTTTTTTATTAAAAATGCTTCTTGCTTTTTGACAACACATTAGTAATACTATTTGTTTAATCTACGACATTTGAGGCAATACTACCCAAATAATACATTAAATTGTTTCAACAATATCTTATTGTATGCAAAAAAACTAGGACATACATATAATTGTAATACCCTCATTAGCCCAGCATACACCCCAATAGCAACGAAATATCAAACCGCCATCCTTTTTTTCTGCGCATGCCGCAAGTCTTCAGTTCTGGAATCCTGATCCAAGTTTAAGTGGAGCTTTGCAAACACATGATTTCATTAAATCTCACACCATGCAATCGCAAAACATGAATTCATTAGATCTCATTTCATTAAGCTAAAAGAAAGCTACATGCACGTGGACCACATACGCCTTCGGTGGCGCAACTGCAGAGAAAGTGGTTCACCTACCAACAACTTTTCTATGGCTTTGTCAAGCGCATTCACTGTGGCAACGTTCGTCGCCGCAACTTTTTGCAAGATGTCAAGCTTCGCCGTTTTTGTTTATGTTCATTCGGCTTAAGCCATGCCAAGATACAGGCATTGTCTCAAGTCATGCTTAAGTCATGCCTGACCCTCTTCCCCACATTCGACGCAACATGCCATAAATTTAGTCAGCCGCTTCGCAATCTTGTGCGTTGCTGCAAGCCGGCAAGCAAGCAAGCCAGCAAGCAAGCCACCAACCAAGCAAGCAAGCAAGCTAGCGACAGAGCGAGCGACAAGCCAGCGAGCGAGCAAGCAAGAAAGCAAGCAAACAAGCAAGCAAGCAAGCGAGCAAACCGATTGTTGACTGCTGCTGGGTGGGGTGCATGTTGCTTGCACTTCTCCAGCTGCTGCTGAAAGTCCCCCTCCGCTGCCAAATCAAACCTCCTTCTGTTATGCGCGTTGTGTTGCGCGTTCATTCAAAAGCCCTGATGTTACGCGCAGCCTTCTGAACCAATCAAACAACCAACCATCCAACCAACACAAGAAAACGGGGAGGTATTTATTTTGGGATTTTCTTTCTTTTTTTTTGGTTCCCCTGGTCCCCTGCTCCTCTAATCCCTTGGTGCCCTGGTCATCTCGTCACCGCCATCTCGTCCCCTTATTGTCTGGTCCCCGGTGCCCTGGTCCTCTGGTCCGCTGGTCCTCTGGACTTCTGGTCCCCTGCTCCCCTGGTCCTTTTTCGTTTCTTTTTTCTAACTTGTCTTTTGCTTTGTTTCACTATCTGTTGTTTTTTAATTATTGACTTTGTGTTTTGTTGATGTTTCTTTTGTTAGTTTAGTTAATGTTTGTGTTATTTTTATGTTCCTTTAGTTTTCATGCGTTTCAGTATGCTGACTTATCTTATTTTCATTCTTTGTTATTTTTTTTAATCGTTTTTTGTTTCGCCTTTGTTTTACTTGTTTTCTTGTTTTGCATTGCTTATGTATTTTTTGTTTTGTTCTGTTTTTGTTTCGTGTTCATTTTTAAAGCAAGAATTTGTCTGATTTGTTGTTCATGCTATTTTGTGCTTATTCAGTTTGTCACTTTTGTGTATTTTATGATTGTTTTCTTGTTCTTTCTTGTTTTTAGTTTTTTTCATTCAATTTGGACTTTTTTTTAACCTATCACGTTTTATTATTATTTCATTCATTTTTGGGTATTCTATTTTTTCTTTCATTTGTTACTTCATATTTTTGAAGTTTTTTTATTTTTTAATCTTGAATCTAGAAAATATATTTACACATTAGATATTTTAAATTGCAAATACAAGAAAAGAAGTACATTGAATGACAAAACAAAAGCAACAATAGAAAAGATAGACAGATACTACATACTCTATTACAAACACACACACACACACAATGCTTTTTGCGGGAGTTTTTCCTGTCCAACCCGCACGAAACCTGCATTTCACCACATTTCACCACTGGTTTCCCCAGAACGGGGGCTGGGCAGCCCTAAAAGCACCCCCAAACACGAAACCTGCATTTCACCCCTGGGTTTCCCCAAAAAGGAGCTTGGACAGCCCTAAAGCACCTCGAACCAAAAAAAATAGCGGAAAAAAATCCCAAAACAATTCCGCACCCCAAGAAAACATGACATTTATGATTTCGAAATTACGTGTGTGAAAGTGAACTCTGCATGGAAATAGTAGAATTTCCGTTTATCATGAACAAAAGCTGCAGTGCCTATGCGTTTGACGTCTGTAATATCAAGCTGTTTCGTTTTGTAAATCATTCTGCATGTCGATGTCGATCATGCCTCTTCCTTCATCATCAACCATCCAGTGCTTTCATCCAAGAGGTTTGTTCAATGTCATCTTGACACTTCCAGACGTTCAAGCGTTTTTCCTTGTAGTTGTGTATGGATGACTGCGATCACATTCCTCAAAGCCAGGCTACATGATACACAAATTCGATCACGCACCTTCAGCGATTCACAGCTGAACAAATTTCTCTGTTTTCAAACATTTCGCATAGACACACATCAAAATATCACGCAGGCTACAGCACTGCTAGCCCTGAAGGAAGCAACTGCTCCTTCTCAGCAACTGCTCCTTCTCATCATTGGAAGGGAGTGAAAGCAAGGCCTCTGTCACAACCATGGCTCCAATCGGGTCAGTTGCATTCATTTACCGAAAGAATTTCCCAGAAACTTGCGCATGCTACACTTTGCCCCCCAAACAGGACTCTTGCATGTGAGGCCGTTGTCAAAGTTTGGAACGACTCTATGAAGCTTCCTGCTTTGTTTTTGTGACCGTTCCTCCCATGTGCTACGGCAGCGGCATGTGTCACCACATGTGGCAAACCTGGCCCCACAAAACAAATATGGCCTAATAACGAAAGTAGCCTATATCTTTTCAGTTGCCGCCCATGAGCCAACTTGAATCATCCTCATTGCGTGTCCTTAAAACTAAACTCAACCAGAAAGGCCGCATCCAATCACTACTTGTAACTACATAAGTGGCACGCGGTGGGATCTACATGCAGTACAATTCTGCCAGAGATCATAAGAGATGTTTTGAGTTGTTTTGAGATGCTTTGAATGATTCTGACTTATACTGAGTTGTAATGAGATTACATGAAATTTTTAGGGATTTTCATTGAAATCAGTTAGGCATCAGTCAGAGACTTCAAACAAACATGAAAATGCAAAACATGTGTCAAAACAAAGTCAGTTTTCAAAAGTGTTTTGACGCTTTGAAAATTTACCCAAAAAAAGAGGAGTTGCATAAATCCATCATGATGATGTTCATGATCAAGAAGTACCCTCATCAGATCATTGTTTTTTGAAGTAGTTCCCGAAAGCTCCGCGAAAGGGTCCTTCTAAAGAACTCGTGCAGTATTGACCACCAACATGATAAGATAATAGCTGACCACCAACCCCTGACCACAGCACATGATAAGACAATAGCTGACCACCAACCCCTGACCACAGCAAATGATCAAACAATAGCTGACCACCAACCCCTGACCACAGCAACATGATAGCTGAGAAGATCTGCTGAGAAGATCTGCTGGGAAAATCTGCTGAGAAGATCTGCTGAGAAGATCTGCTGAGAAGATCTGCTGAGAAGATCTGCTGAGAAAATCTGCTGAGAAGATCTGCTGAGAAGATCTGCGGAGAAGATCTGCTGAGAAAATCTGCTGAGAAGATCTGCTGAGAAGATCTGCTGAGAAAATCTGCTGAGAAGATCTGCTGAGAAGATCTGCTGGTGCTGAGAATGGCTGTGGATCAAGACTTCCTTAAAATTTCTTTCTTTTTTTTACGCAGCGTGGGTTTGGTTGACCAAGACGGGAGACCACCCTCTCATCACTTCGTGCTCGTCGGACGTCCAAAACTGTGGTGAAATGCGAAGTTTGCACTTCTTCGTCGCAACCCTCTCGTCACTTCGTGCTCGTCGGACGTCCAAAACTGTGGTGAAATGCGAAGTTTGCACGTCGTCGTCGCAACCCTCTCGTCACTTCGTGCTCGTCGGACGTCCAAAACTGAGGTGAAATGCGAAGTTTGCACATCGTCGTCGCAACCTTCTCGTCACTTCGTGCTCGTCGGACCTCCAAAACTGAGGTGAAATGCAAATTTGCTTGTGCCCTCTGGCAACCCTCTCGTCGTTTCGTGCTCATCGGACGTCCAAAACTGTGGTGAAACGCAAATTTTGACTTCGACGGCGCAACGGTTTCGTCACTTCGTGCTGGTCAGATGTCCGAAACTGTGGTAAAATGCTGATTTTTGTATGCCGTGGGTTGCCCCGGACGTCGTGCGGTGGATTCATACATTTTGGCGCACGCCGCTGTAGTAAAACGTGTATTTTGAAATTTTGGATGGCACGCCGTTGTAGCGATACGGACATTTTGCTTTTGCTGGATGAACCATCTCGTAGGATTCGGTGGGTCGATGGCACGAAACTGCGGCGAAACGCAAATTTTCTATGGAAATTGTCGGAAGCATCGCGCGAAACGTTCGTTTTGGAAGCTTTGTTCTATGAAATTTCAAAGAAGCCTCGCACGAAACGCTTGTTTTGGAAGCTTGTTCTGTGAAAATTGGAGGAAGCCTCGCACGAAACGATCATTTTGGAAGCTTCTTCTGTGAAATTTAGAAGAAGCCTCGCACGAAACGTTGATTTTGCGAGCTTCTTCTGTGAAATTTCGAGGAAGCCTCGCACGAAACGATCTTTTTGGCAGCTTGTTCTGTGAAATTTCGAGGAAGCATCGCACGAAACGATCGTTTTGAAAGCTTTTTCTGTGAAAATTGTCGGAAGCATCGTGCGAAACGCTCGTTTTGGCAGCTTGTTCTGTGAAATTTCGAAGAGGCCTCGCGCGAAACGATCGTTTTGGAAGCTTTTTCTGTGAAAATTGTCGGAAGCCTCGCGCGAAACGCGCGTTTTGGAAGCTTGTTCTGTGAAATTTCGAGGAAGCCTCGCACGAAACGATCGTTTCAGACTATAATTTGGTTTTGGTGGCTGCTTTTTCCTATTAGGATTCTAATTAAAAAGTGATTGAAAAATACACTTTTCCAGCTTTTGGCGGGATCTTGGTTTTGGCGGCTCCTTTTTCCTGTTTTCTTCTTAAAGTTCAGCAGTGTTTTCTCTTTGCGTTTTCTCTGTGTTTTCCGTCTGTGCGTTTTCGCTCTGTGTTTTCTGTCTCTGTGTTTTCTGTCTGTGTTTTCTCTCTGTGTTTTCTGTCTGCGTGTTTTCTCTCTGTGTGTTTTCTCTCT
>DF241383.1:16449-39633 GCA_000507305.1 Breviolum minutum Mf 1.05b.01 | reverse complement strand
CTGAAACGTGTTTTTGGGAGTATATGTTGAAATCTGAAGCGCCAACAAACCGTCATATTTCATACACAAAAACTGTTTCATTCCCATCATGGGATCCCATCAACCGACATCCCGAAGCCCTGTGCATGCTGGCATTGGCAGCCTGCAACGCAGGCGGTTTTTTTTTGGGCGCGGGTGCGGGGTTTTGTGATTTTGAATCTATACATGCAGTTTGCCGGGAAACGCATTTCGAATGATTGGCTCATAATATTTTTCAACCAAACTTGGGATGGAACGGACACCAGAATCTTAAACCACATATATACTATGGAATGAATCACTTATCTCAGTTTTTGGGTGATGAGGGCAAACCTCCACATGGATCAAGAATTAATTTATCGTATATTGTCATGTACATCCAATTCCAAAATGTCATATTGAACTGGTACATTTTATACATGCTGGATTTTCATCGACAGGGATGTATTTAGATTTAAAAAGAAAAGTTTTAAACCATGTGTTTGAATATGTGACCTGAATGGGCAATATCGTATTTGTAAATATGTGGCTCAAAATCAATAGTCTAAATAACTTTTGGGGTGGGTGAATTTTGGGCATTGATTTTTCCGCTGAAAGAACAGGGATTGAACAATCTCGTGCCTGACATCAACATGTTGCATGATTTGTTCAAATTTTTGATGCTCTTGATTTTCCGCAGGAACTTTGATATATAGTGGTGTTTGGACTTGTTAATGCTGTAAAACACATAAACTTTTCATGATACGTCTTGGACAGTTTGATGTTTGTCTATACCACACTTTTTTGTCACGCTTATATAACGCCAACCGAGATGTAAACATTGCTGCGCGGGCATGCCGTGTGCCCTGCACATTTCTCTCACGCAAACAGCGAGCATGCCGTCAGCTGCCCTGTGCATTTCTCTCATGGTACTACAAAAGCTTTCCCAACATCTTCCTTCAATTTCTTCCATGGGCAAGTTTTTTGATCAGTTCCAATGGAATCATTCGGGGCCCATCCAGGATTTTGAGCGTGTTTTGCCCACACTGTTCCCAAACTTCCACGCATGTCAAAAAGTGTTCATCGCACTGGACATGAAAACAAACGTGGCCCACAAGGTCACCTCCATCAGATTGCATCAGAACACCGTCATCCCTATTGATGAGTAAGTGCTTCAAGACAAATGCAGAGTATGACCACTTCACTTGTTGCAAATCACGACCAAAATGAGTCCTCATAGCATTGATCAAGTCTTGTTCAGCCTGCCTGGGTTGTTCAAGGCTGACCTTCAATGAATCAATGGGTTCAAACTCCTGAAGCGATAGATGTTGCAGCAATGTAACTTCTTCGAGGATTGTTTTTTCCGCAGATGTGCACTGAAACTTAAGATCAGCAGAAAAATACGTAATCATGTTCGTTTGCAACACTTACAAGCTGCAAATTACACAGAGATTCAAGTTCAGAAAAAATATATGTATCTAATACGGCCTGAATTAGTGCACGGAAATTTTAGAAAGTATAAATCTATATTTACCGTTTTCAAAAACCGTCTAAAAACCTGAAATGAAGCTCATTGTTGAAGTCCAAATTATAACAAAAAAAAGCGTTCTAAATGCACGCGGGCCTCAAACCCCACAGTAACGTTTGCATTCATCATTGCCCCGCCCTCCCGTTTCACTTCCTTGTGCTTCCGTTCATGTACCCAGCATGAACAAAGCCACTTGTGATGTCGACACTGTGGCCCCAAATGTAAGGCAAAATGACATTTTGGCACAGGTGTAGAGTTGGGGTACGCATGAAGTCTGATATGCAAATGCTTCTCGATGGCAATTGAGACGTCTGATGGATCAACCCTTTCGAACCTGCTCTTTGTCAAGATATCCAACACCTTGCCTAAGGCGAAGTAGCTCTGAACTTGAAGTTGTTGCTTCTGAGCTGGCGGTAACGTCATCAAATATCCCCTGAGAATGATAGAGAGAAAGCCCTTCGCTTGCGGAACAACAAATTGATCCTGAATTGAAAGCACGCTTCTCCAGGACATGAACACCAGTTACACTCCGACCCTTCACAGAGCCTGGAAAAGTAAGGCCAGCAAACCAAGTTGCAAGTTCTGGATCGCGCAGGTGGTCTAAGAGCCATCCTACTTCGCTATTCCAAACGCCGTTGACGAAATACACGTGCATCCAGTCGTACATTAAGGTACTGCAAGGCCCGATTCCCACATTCAACAGCGACTCAACCCTTGCAGCCATGCCTTCAAGCAAGGTGATTCCGAACGTCTTTTCGAGCTGCTCAAACTGCTTTCGCGTTCGGTTAGGCTTCTCGCTGTCCAAGTGTTTCACAAGTTCCAAAAACTTTTGATCGTCATTTGGCACACACTTGTTGAGGTGAGGAGTCGACATCGTAAACAAGTGACCACTTCTCCTTTGCAAATCACTGGCATCTGAGACGCAATTCCTACATTGAACGCAAGGAACAATCCCTGATGCTCCCTTGAAGGACCAACAAGATTTCAAGGCAGCCTCGTCACCCACGATGCAAGTGATCTGCGCCCTGAGAAGCACAGTTACACCGCCAACCTCCAACGGCAGGCCGTAGCGGAAATCGCAAGGTGATGTGTAAAACGTCTCCTCCACGGACTTGTTTCAAGATCGATGAACGAATGCAAGCGACGTGCAACCAAAGCTCCTCGCAACCTAGGTTCCCTTGGAAATCGAGAAATGACCCGTAAAAGGCCCAGAGCTTTCTCTGATCTAAGCCTTTCGATGGATTTCCTGGTAAAACTTCGTCAGTGTACAAAGCGATTGACAAATAGTTGTGGCACTTAGAGATTGCCTTCTACAAGAAGGTACCAAAAGCTACGCGCTTTGAGCACTCTGCCCAATGAAGCGCTGCAGGGTTCAGAATTGGTACAGAGCGGGTGCCTCCATCTTTCAAAGCCAAGTTAATGTCAATGAAGAGATTACCCAGTGGTGTTGTCGCATTAAGCTCCCTGCTTCGTGCCTTTTTCACAGATTGCCTGCTCAAATTTGTAGGTAACCCATGTTCCTGCACAGACTTCAAAGTTGCTACCAATGCACTCTTGGAAGCGTGGCTGGATCTGTGGCTCTCGATCTGCGCTGGATGAAGATCTCAGGCACTCTTGGATGGGCCGGCACTCATGATGGATGTATCGGGATCAATGCCCCTGACACATGTGTTGGGACCAATGTCATATCCCTGACACAATGCACATGTTCGAGCTCAACCGAACCCTGAACATATGCAACTTGTCACCATTTTGGGAAACGGAAGGTTCACAAGATATGCGCAACGTCGACTGTATATACAGATAATAGATTGTATATGAACATGATTTGTAAAGATATCAAAGAAGTAGCCTTTCAAACCATGTTCACCTTACAAATGTCCTGAGAAATCCTTTCATGGTAGACATCCGCATTGCTGATAAACTTTATTCATTTCCCTTGTCCTTTTGCCACTGACATTTTCGGCTTTGCTACCAATTTGCTTCAGCTCCTTGATGTCATCTTTGGCACTTTTCAGGGCTTTGGCACTGTCATCCAGAAACTTTTTCAAGTCCTTGAAGTCATGGCTCTGTTTCAAGAGCAGTGCCGTGTGCGTCAACTGCTTCTCCAGCTTCAGCTGTGTGGCCAGTGCACCCCCTTTTCCTTTGGTGCTGAGCTGGGGGGCTGCTTTTTTCAAAGCTTCCTCTAAGTTACTCAGAGTACTCATGGTTTGGTCTCTGCGCTTCCTGACTTTTTTCAAAGCCTCTGTCACTTTGTGTTCATCTTCCCCCTTCTTCTTCTCCTTCTTCACCTTCCTCTTCTCCTTTTTTTCAATGGCCAGTTGCTGGCCTTTCTTTCCGTTGCCTTTACTTTTTGCAAGGTGATGGTTTGAGCTCTTTCCAGAGCCTTTCCCAACCAGACCAAAAGCTTCTTGGTCACAAAGCTGGGAAAACCCTCCTTGGAGCTCTTCTCCACAGATTGGTGTGTGTGCCATGTTCCCACCTTTTGGTGTTGGAGACCTCTGTCTCCTTCTGGCAGGCTTGGGTGTTGTGGTATTCCCACACTGGGCTGTATGGATCTTGTTTCCAAATCAGCCTTCCACTGTCCAAGTGAAGCTGCATCTCTTCCCACCTCCACTTCTTCAGGATCTGTTTTTCAATTTCCTAATTCTTCCTAGATGACCTTGGCTGAGCAGGTGAGGTACTGAGACCCCTGCTGCTGCATCAGCCACAGGGATGCAGCCTCACCTTTTTCCCTTTTTGAAGCTTTTTGCAAAGCTTTTGCTTCCTTTGAGCCAAGTTTGGTGTTTAGACCAAACACTTCGCTTCTCTTTGGCAGTCATGCTTTCTTTGAGGTTAGATGCTGCAGCCTCAGGGTCACCATCAGCTTCAGATGCTGCTGCTTCGACCTTTTCTTGGAGGCTCATCTCACGCAATTGTTTCACAAATTCTTTTTGCGAAGTTTGGCATTTTTCAATGTATGTTTTTTCACTTTGGATGATGCAGATTTTGCTTTTGCTTTTGGCAAAGCTTTCTTTTGCAAATTACCTCTTTTCAGAGGGTGTGTGCCTTTTTGCAAAGGCTTCTTTGGTGCCATGGCCCTTGCAAAAGGGAATGCAGGCTATTCGGCGAACAGGATTGTGAGTTGAAAAAAATGTTATTGTTTGTTCTGTGGTTTGTGTGTTTCATTGGTTGTGAATGTATTGGCTGATTAAATTACTTGTTTTTTGGTTGGCTTGTTTTTTTGTCATAAGATGAAATGTGCTAAGTGTTGTGTGTAGCCATTCTCAAAACTCATGAGCCTGGAGCCAAAAAAATCATAATATATTTCAAACATGTGTGGTGGTGAATTTTAGTATATTTTAAGGGCTACACCAAAATTCTCCAAGAATTCATCCATGAAAACATGAAATCTGATGAAATTTGATTATTTCATCAGATTTCATCAGATTTGTTTTTCTGAGTTTTTTTTGCATCATTATTTCAATCCTGTTTTCATGGAAAAAAGAAAATAATTATATCAACAAATAATTTCTAAAACCAAATCTTGGGGACTCACAGTTCAAACATGTAACCTTCCATGAGTTTCCTTTTTGCAAAGGATTCATCTTATAAAATAGTTACCTTGGCCAAAAAAATAATGAGCGATAAGCCATTGAATCAAGTTTAGTGATTGGGTAATGCATTGATCTCCTCACTAAAATAATAAAATAATGAATTATTTTCACAGTCCTATCCTCTCCAAACCCAACCTTCCCATCCATAGGTCCTTTTTTTTCTTTGCAAAGAGAAGTCCAGAGTCATGCATGCAAGCCTGTATTAGGCTTCAGCCTTCCCAAAATGGGTATGATCCTTTTTGCAAAAGTTTGAGGGTGCAGTTTTCTTTTCTCAAAGTCTTTGTTTCAAATAAGCTGTCTTCAAAATAAAATTCCCTTTTTGCAAAGGCTTTTCCTCAAACATCCTTTTTGCAAAATAAGTTGTTTTCAAAATCAAAATTCCTTCTTGCAAAGGTTTTTCCAAACATCTCATCCTTTTTGCGATGGATTGTTTGTGGCAGATCATCCTTTTTGCAACGGAATCAGTGGCCTGCAAAAAATATTTCCATGGCATCATGCAAGGTAGCTGAAGGCTTGACCTTGCCTTTTGAGATGTTTGCCAGGCCTTTGCCATCGCCACTGTGGCCAATGATTGGAAACACCTGGATGCTTTTTGCATTGCATTCCATATTGCTTGCAACATCATCATCGATGATGCAACCAATCCCCAGGTGTTTGCACCAGGCAGCTTCAGCTCTTTGAGGGCTGCCAAGGTGGCTTTGTTCCTGTCATGTCCCCGATATGACAGGATGGTGACATGGATTCCTTTTGCAAGGAGTTTTTCAACAGCACACAGGCTGTCCGACACCCCGTTGTCAGAGTCAGCCAACACACCATGCCAGGCAATGGCCACCTTTTTGCAAAGGATTTTTTTTCCTCCTCTTGCACCTTTTCTTTCTTGTCCTTTTTTCTTCTTCTGGTGGCTCTGCAATGTTTTCTTCTTTCTCATCTTCTTCCACCTGAACCTCTTCAAACTCTTTAATCTCCTTTTTGCAAAGGCTTTCCTTTTTCTTGTCGTTTTTCTGTTTCTTTTCCTTTTTCTCTTTTTCCTTTCTCCCACAATCCTTGCGCCAGCTGCCACTAGGGGCGAAGATGTAGCCCTGGGGCCATGCCTGCCACATGCCCAATGTGGCTACTGCAAGCTTTCCAGGCTTGGCCTGGCTGGCATTGCCAAGACAAGCCTCCTCCTCTTCGGGGTTGCCCCCCTTCTTCCCAATCCCTCAACGCCATTCCATCCTCCATCTCCTCCTCCTTTTTCTTCATCCACCCATTCCCTTTCACCATCACCTTTTGCAAGGTCTCTTTAACTGATGCCTGCAGCCAATCGCCTCTGCCCTGTACAACACGGCATTGGAGGTTGCTTTTTTGCAAAGGCTCCCAGGAGATCTTTTGCCGTTTTGCAAATGCCTTTTTTGCAAAGGTCTTATTGGTGTCCCTTTTGCAAAGGGTTTGATGCAGCCCTTGTGACAAAGGTTAATGCACAGTAGCCTTTTTCAAGGCAGTAAAAAAAGAAAAGACGTCTCTGTTGAAGTCAACCAAGGGCCCGATATGGCTCAAAAACTACAGGTGGAAAGAAAAAGTAAATGTGAAATCTGTCGATATAATCTGTGATTGTATAATTGTTTGGTATTCAATGAGACCTTTATCATAAAAAATTGTTTTATATTTTTGAACATATAGATGTGTGTCTGTGTGTCTTAAGACATGTTGTTGTAACCATTCAGATTGAAAACAGCTGCAGAAAAAGTGAACATGAAACATGGTAAAACAGCTGCAGAAACCTTTTTAAACCCTTTTTGCAAAGGGTACCCCAAAAAAGGGTGAAAAACAATGAAATGAACATGTCTGTTAACAACTAGAACAAAAACATTCAAAAACCAACAGGAACCTAACCAAAAACTTACAGAAATCAACAGAAACCACATTTTTTGGTGGTTTTACCTTGTATAATCTCTTATTTAAAATTTCCCCTTACAAAACAGTTAGGAAGTTTAACCCTATCCTAAAAACAACATTCTTGGGGTGTTTCTTCAACCAAAAACCCACCCTTCCTGAAGCACTTTTTCCTTTTGGCCACCATGCAGGTCGATCTGTACAAAGTGAAACTAGATCTGCTTGGTACTGGCAACACCTTTTTTCAAAGGCTTTTGCATGGCTTTTGCAAACCAATTTGTTTGACAAGTGTGAAACATGTTGCATTTGTTTTTTTTCACATGAGTCTGGCTATTCTTGCCTATGGTCTTTTTTCAAAGGCTGGTGATTGGCTGATTCTTCCTTTTTTCAAAGGGGTTGCACCTAATATAGTAAAACCTTTTTTCGAAGGCTTGTGGGTGGTTACTGCAGGGTTGACTTTTTTCAAAGGGGTTGCATGTGTCACCCCTTTGCTGGACACAATTCTTCTCTCAAGGCTAAGGCTTCTTCTTTGTTGAGCTGCTCCTCTTCAATCGTTGCCATCAAAGTATCTGCAACTGCTTTGTAGTGAGGGTTTTTTTTGTGTGAAACCTCCACAATGAGTTTAAGCTTGCCTCCAATTTCAGTAGACCCTGTGATGTAACACCTTTCAGGGTTTGTCCCTGTGGTCTTCCTGAATTTGACCCACCTGGTCTTTTGAGGCTTTTCTGTTGAAGCTTTTTGCAAAGCTTTGGCTTTGCCCTTTGCTTTTGCCTTTCCTTTTGCTTTTGCTTTTGTCAAAGCAGCTGCTGGCCTTTTCCAGCCATTGTCATAGCCTCAAGCCCCATGCAAACTTTCTAAAGGTTCCTTTTCCAAGGATACATTTTCCAAGTCTTCTTTTTCCTTTTGCAAGGCTTCCCTTCTCTGCCTGTCACCCCTGGATAATGAAGACCCTTCAGGCTTTGATGGGCCAGGGCCACCTGCTTCTTGTTTCAAAGGGTCCATGCAACCTTCAGTGCTGCTGGCAAACATTTTGGGAAACCCTTTGGAATCTGTTGAAACACTGTCATGCTAGTGCAATTTTTGGCAGTACTGCTGGCTAGCTCCTCTGCAGCTTTCCTTTTTTCAAAGAAGGCAAGAGGAAGTGAGCTTTTCTTTTTTTCACTAAGTTCACCTTTTGCAAGGTCAGCATCTGCAGCTGATTCCTTACATCCTCATGGCTGGTCAGCTTTGCTGCTGCAGATGCTAAATTAGTGTCTGCCAATTTTCTCACACGGTACAACAGGCAGCAAATCCTAGTTTGCTTGTTGCTAGCCCAAACTTTTCCTCTGTATTTCGTATTATTCAGAGAAGGCTCTGAAGACAGCAGTTGCACCAAAGCTGTTCTCACAGGATTTGGATGCAACTCTGCTGTCTTTTCTGCCAGCAGCAAATTTTTTTTTTTGGGCATGGCATTGCAAAATGCCTTCAGGAACCTTATTAGATTTTTCTGTTCAGAAAAAACGTTCAGCAACACATCTGGGTCTACCCATGGTTTGCTGAAATGCCTTGGGGCTCCCTTGCCTGCTGCCTTCTTTGACATGTCTTTTTGCAAAGGCAAGGCAGGACACCTTTTTGCAAACCTTCTTTTTTCAAAGTCTGGGCAGGTTGCTTTTGTAAAAGTTTTTTATCAAAGACTGGAATGTGGCTTTTTTCAAAGATTGTAAAAGTTCTTTTTTCAAGGATTGCTTGCTATATATGGGTGCAGGTCAAAACTACAGGTCGAAAATGAATGTGTGGTTGCGCATATATAGATGTATATATATATATATTTATTTATTTTATATTTATTGTGAATGTTCATTTGTACCATCATCAACAGCTTCTCTTGATCCTTCAGGTGTGCAAGATAATCTATCCGTGTGAACCTCCAGGCTCAGAGAACATTGTGGCCAGTGTGTGGTGGGCGGGAGTGGCAATTTCTTTCGCCTTTAGCCATAGTGGTATCAGGGCAAGGCCCTGTGGTGATACGTGGACGTATCATAGACTTTGGTGGCATTGGTTGTGCCTCTTTCGTTGGGACTGTAGCCTTGTCAATCTGACTGTGCCGTGACAGCCTAGATCATTGTGAGTCGAGGGAAAACAGTGACCGCTGACTTGTGCATTGAGGGTTGAGCTGCAGTGCATCTTTTTCTTGGACTGGTGTGATATCCAATTCACATTGGTAGCGGAGCTGCCAGTTGTTTTTGGCAAGCTCCAGGGCAGTTTTGATTTTTTTTTGTGGTGACTGGATTTGACGGTACCAAGTCCAATCGAGAAATGATTCTGACATGCCGCCAAAGCAATCGGCAACAAGTGGGGAACCGGAAGCTAGCGAAACCGGCGGTAACCAATTGGTTCCAAATCAGCTAGCTATCCTTGTTCCGACATTTGATCCAAGTCGTGACGATACCCGAGTGTATTCTGCCAAAGTTGAGTTGTTGACAAAGGCTTGGCCACCAAGCCGATACAATGAGTTGTCGACGAGACTCATACTTGGATGCACCGGAAGTGCCTTTCACAAACTGCAGCTTCGTCAAACTGAGCTTACAGATGGCACCGAGAAATCCATTGCCAAGATCATCGAGATCCTTGGGGGCGATTGGGGTCAGATCCCCTTAGAGAAGAAGTACGAAAGTGCTGAACGAGCCATTTTTCATTGCGTTCAACGTCATGATGAAAGCAATGATTCGTACTTGGCTCGCAGTGATATCCTTTGGACTGAACTGCTATCGAAGAAGATGAAACTGGAGGAGTTGCAATCGTACATTGTTCTTCGTGGCTCTGGCCTGTCCTCAGAGGACAAGAAACGAGTGATCTTGGAAAGCAACGCAGCATCGGATCCTGAACTGATTATGAAGAAGGTTGGACAATCGATTCGCATGTTGGGAGCTGGCTTTTTTCATGATGTGACTGGACAACGTAAGCCGAAGACCAAGATCTACGACTCTGACTCAATTCTCCTGGCTGAGGAGAATGAAGCTCATCACGTGGATTTTGACCAGGTATACCAGGTCCATGACGATGATCCTACGGAAGACTTTGCAATGGATACTCTCCTTAGTGAAGGAGACACCGACGCCATCTACATCTAGGACTTTGAGAATGCTGCTGGAGACTTACTCCAGGCGGATGAAGAGTTGGCGGCATGCTACAACACGTATGTTGAAGCTCGTCGAGGTTGGCTGAAAAGGCCAAGCATAGGGGCTTCTGGCCATCATCCTTTCGTGGAGCCAAAGGAAAAGGCAAGAATTTCGTCAAAGGCAAGTTTGGCAAGTCTGGGGGGAAAGGATCAAGTTTCTTTACATCGAAGAAGAGCTTACAATATCGCACTCTGAAGTCGAACTGCAGAAGGTGCAATCAGCCTGGCCATTGGAAGGCCGAGTGTCTGTTGAACCGTGCTGACAAGCCGGCAAGTTCAGCAGCCTCAGTCAATTCGACGGTGGATCGTTCGTTCGAAGGTGGCCATTCAGATCAAGCCAGTGTGTTCAAAGCCGAAGCTCTTCGCGTGGATGCCCTACCCCTTGAGTTTCTCAACCTTCATGAAGTCCAAACTACAAGCATCGATGAATCTTTCAGTGAATTAGAATGCATTTTTGTGTCCCTCATACATGATCACAAGGGAAGTATCCATAACGATAAGGGGAATAATATCGTTTTGAAATCCCAGAAACCTCACATGTCCATGTTCGGCACAGCACCCAGGAGTGACTTTCCATCGCAGTGTGATCGGGCCCCGAATCAAACATGGATCGATTTGTCATCGGATTCATCTATCGTGTTAGCAGCAACAGCCTGCTCACATGGAACCTGTGGTGTTTTAGACAGTGGTGCCACCAAGACAGTCATTGGCAGTCAGCACGTCGCTGACCTGATAGCAGGCTTCGAACCAAGCATTCAACAAAAGCTTCGTCGGACCAATTGTAAGATCACCTTTAGGTTCGGAAACCAAGGAACCTTAGATGCCAATCATGCTCTTGTTGTTCCTTTAGGAAGCCTGCTGTTGCAAGTAGCCATAGTGCCTGGTGCCACACCATTTCTCGTATCCAACTCGTTGATCCGTGCACTTCGGTGCACCATTGACACTGACCGACAGGAGATCCGAAGTCCGTTGTTAAAAGCACCGATTCCCTTGCAGCTGACAAATAAGGGTTTGTATCTGATTGATATCAATAAGGTAGCTGTCTCAGCAAACATATTTCCTAAAGGGGTGATTGAGACGTTTTCAGCCGAAGCCGAATCAGAAACCACAGCAGCAGTAGCACCAAAAGACATGAGTTTGAAACCTTTGATATTACCATCAGATCATGATCGTAAACAGTGTGTGCAAACCACAGTGGCAACTCAAGACCGTGTGTGCCCCGTGAACGTTGTTTCCAATCTTGTTGATCAGTCCTGCCATGTCAAGCCTCAACCGACGCCTGAAGCAACTTCAGACACCAGTTGTGGAAGAACTACCAACTCTTCCGCCAATGACCCTCGAGGAGTTGTCAGAGATGGTCGTCAACTTCGGATCCACTCACAAAGGCAAGACATTTCTGGAGATGTGGGACAACCACCAAAATTGGATTCATGACGGAGCGCTACAGGCAATCTCCAAAGGTGGAGCACCGTCGTCTCATGGAGTTCATCGAGCTGAAGATTCAGGAGGCCGAGACCTTGGGTGTGCTGATTCCCCTGACCGATCGTCCCGAGACGGGAGGATATCAGCAGGGAGCAACACCTGCAGCCAAGGGATCGACTACGAAGTACAAGCCCAAGCCCAAGCCAACGGGGAAGTTGGTTCAACATCACCCAGTGGCAAATCCAGATCCCAACGAGATGGAGGAACTGGACTCATGGTCCGAAGCAGAGCTACCACCAGTGACCGACACACAGGCGGACGTGATGGCCCTTCAGGCCAGGATGCTGAACCTGGAGACCATGCTTCAGCAAGTTCTGAATCGACTGAGCCAGCCGTGATTCGTGATCAATGCTTTGTTTGCAATGATTTGGCTGGTGATGTTGACTCATTGGAAGACTGGATTCTGAAGGTGGGTAATGATAAAGCCACTGAAAGTGCGACTGGTCCCCTTAATCGTGAAAGGGCTAGACTTCATCACTTATTAAAGAAATACACCCAAGAACTGAACGATCATCTTCGTCAAGCCAAAAGTGATCGTATGCCATGTACTTTGTTTGAGGGTCTTTTGTGGTGACAACAGCCAACTCACCAGTCAGTGTCTTCATTTGTGTGGTAGATCATATCGTTTCGGCAAGGCTCAGGGAAACCTGCACACTCTGGAGGGACGTAGGGAGTTGTTTAGGCAACTGTGTGCTAAGAATCCTGAACACATTTGGTTTAGCCCAACATGTGGTCCCTGGAGTGCTTGGTCCCAATTCAATGGACAGCGTTCAATCTCGGCTTGGGAAGACTTGCTGACTCAGAGACTTTGTCAATTGGAACAAGTAGCACTTGGCATTGTATTGTTTCGTCGCCAAAAGGAACGTCATCGACATTTCCACTGGGAACAGCCAGCAAGATCCCTCATGTTCAAGATGCCGTATCTCTCTGAAGTGTTTGCGTACAGCCAATGTGCCGAGTTTGATATGTGCAATGTTGGAGATCTCACGGACCCTCAAAGCGGTAAACCCATCAAGAAAGGCATGATTGTTGTAACAACATCACCCAGCATGCATAAGATGCTTCATGGGCGATACTGTGTTGGTCATGAGCATAGGAGGGTTGAAGGAAGTACCATTGTTGATGGCAAAAGTGGAAGACTTTCTCAGTTTACTGAAAATTATCCTCGTAGGTTTGCTAGACAGGTTGCACAGGTCATTTGTTCCACCAAGGGCCGTGAAAAGCCAACATGGTACGATAACCAAGCTGTAGCCTTTGTTTCTAGGTCACCTGAGGATGAGCCATCCACCAAGCGAGCCAAGTTGTCCTTTGAGTCTCGGACAAGACTGAAACAGCCTGGGGTGAGTCCACCACATGATTTGCCATGTGAAAAACGCCGTAAGTTGGAAAGTAAACAAGCCCCCATGAGTCAAAAGGAAATGTGGAATCAGATCTTCCGAAATGTCCAAGGCATAACCCCGAGAGTAGGCAAGAAAGTCATTCGTGATCCAGAGCTTCTTCGCAAAATCGGTGACATTTGGCATGATAAACAAATCCAATTCATCGTTGTTTGTCGTGGTAGTGATCGTTCCTTAGGGCCCAATTGTGACCTTATGCCTGGAGAAGCCCCATATCGACGTTGTGCTTTTGTCCACAGAACCACCGACAAAACAAACGTAGAGGACTTTTGGGAAAAGTGGGATCAACTATAAGCCAAAGACAGATCAATAGACCGAATCATCCCTGCCGGCTGAATATGACAGTCTTCGCCCGCAATCATGATTCTAAGCCGGATGAAACCTCTCGCTTGGACATTGAATCAAAGACCGATTCCCCGACAGAACCAATGATTCAATCCTCTGGTTCAGTGGCGCCTGAACCTTTGTGTACAGAGTCTGTCTCCCAAAATCCCATTGAAGTTGATGCCAGCCATTGCAAACATGGACCCCGATGTCTTGCTTTGTCCAAAGAAGAAAGATTGATGTTAGTCAAGATTCATAAAAATATGGGCCATCCCTCTGCAGAGAGACTGATGCATCTTCTTCGCCAGCAAGGCTTTCGCAGTGAGTGTATCGATGTCATTTCCGACATGCGATGCTCCACATGTGACATGACAAGTAAACCCAAGTGTAGTAGACCCAGTGTGATTCGGGAGCCCATGGATTTCAACGATAAAATCGCAGTTGATTGTCTGACGTGGACAAATAAGGCTGGTGTAGGATTCCATGTGATGTATATTATCGACCTGGGTACTAGCTACCACATTGCTTGTGTAGCCCCAAGCCGGACATCCCAAAGTGCCATTCAGAATGTCACCACCTCATGGCTTCAATGGACCGGTGCCCCGAATGAGATGATTGTAGATTCAGCCACTGAATTTAACAGCGAAGATTCATGACCTTTCTTCAGAGAAATAATATAAAGTGTACCACGATAGTTCCCGAGGGTCATTGGCAAAATGGAAGGTCGGAAAGACATGGTGCCATCTTAGAAAGCATGCTTTCCACATTTGACATTGAATCTCCGATCATGACTTACACTGACCTTCAACAGGCCTTGTGGTTCATCATGCAATCGAAGAATGCATGTACACTTCGTAGAGGTTATGCCTGAAGTTTTGGTGTTTGGAAAACATACCCGTATTCCAGGTTCCATAAGTTCTGATAGCAACATATCGTCACACTGTTTGGCCGATTCAGAATCAGCTCAGGGAATAGCCTTTAGGAAGCAATTGGAGCTGAGAGAAATTGCTCGTCGAGCATTCTGGCATGCCGATAATCAGGCATCAATTCGTCGTGCCATGCTGAGAAGATCCCGCCCAGCTCGGAAGGCTTTTGCTACAGGTGAGTGGTTCATGGCTTGGAAGTCAGTTCCCAAACCAGGCATGTGGATAGGACCCATGAGAGTCGTAACACATGAAAACGACAGTGCCATTTGGTTGACCATGTCTGGAAAGCTCTTCCGTGCTGCTCCAGAAAACGTTCGTGATGTTAGTGCCATGGAAACCCAACAGATTCCCAAACATGAGTCCACTTTTCCTATCAATCAAAAGGGGATCACCCAATTTCGTGAACTCATCACCCAAGGAAATGATGGGATAAGTCCAGCACCGGTGCCTACTGAGATACCATCACCCACCATACCCCAGAATGAGGTAAGCCCTGGTGATGGTCCTGTGGGGGAGGGTCAATCCGAGCATGACCATGATAGTAGCTTACAGCAACCTGACCAAGAGCCTGATGTTCCAAAAGTTGTTACACCCACAGGAACTGCGGTTCCGATCCCTGACAGCAATAGCGAAGATGAAAATCTTCACTGTGTAGGCCTTCATTCAGTTGACCTTGAAGAAACCTGCCTTCTGTCACAAAGTGACAATGATCATCCAAAGGGTGTCAAATGCATGATGGAAGTGTTCATCACCCAGGATGACATTGAGCAGTGGAAGTCTTAGAGTGACGTAACTGAGCTGGCATTTCTTGCATCTGCTGCAAAGCGGCAGCGAGCTGAGGTTCGTATGTCAGACTTGACAGAAGAAGAACGTCGTCAATTTGTTGAAGCTAAGAACAGTGAAGTAACCAATTGGATCAAAACAGGAACAGTGATGAAGATCCTTCGTAACTCTATTCGCCCTGAGGAAGTACTTCGTTGCAGGTGGGTTCTGACATGGAAACCCGTGGAGTCTGATGCTGATAATCCGGAACCTTCGCGTAAGGCTAAAGCACGATTGGTAGTGTTAGGCTATATGGATCCATCCATTGATTCAATTCCCAGAGACAGTCCCACACTAGGAAGACATGCAAAGATGCTTATCCTTCAAATGATTGATTCCCATGGCTGGACACTCCAATCATTTGATGTAAAGGCGGCATTCCTCCAGGGGTCTGTAGCAGGCCGTATGATTGGATTAGAACCAGTACCGGAGTTAGCAAGAGCCCTTAAAATGTCCCCTCAGGAACTTTGCAGGCTCAATAAAAGTGCCTATGGTTTGGTTGCTGCACCTTACCTTTGGTATAAAGCTTTGCTGACAGAACTTGAGAAACTCGGTTTCATACAATCACCATTCGATCCCTGTGTGTTCATCCTTAAGTCACCAGATACAGGAAAGATCTCTGGTGTTTTGGGAGTCCATGTGGACGATGGCCTTTGTGGGGGTGATGAGTACTTTTCCCGACAGATCCATAAATTGTCAAAGAAGTATGCTGTTGGAGCTCAAAAATCCGTCAACTTTGTGTTCACGGGCATTGAACTTAGCCAAAAGGGTGATAAAGGTATTGTCATGTCTCAATCCAAATACGTAAGAGAGATCAGCCCAATTCACATTGATGCCAATCGAAAGACTGACTTGAATCTCAAAGTAACTGATGGCGAAAAGCATGCTCTCAGGGGTCTCATAGGAAGTGTCCAATATGCTGCTGTGAATACTCGTCCGGATATTGCCAGTCAGTTGTCATTCTTGCAGTCGTCCATCAATCAGGCCACCATTGAAACGTTGATTCAAGCCAATAAGACACTGCATGATGCCAAGAAACATCACGATCTATCCATTACCATTCATCCAATTCCGATCAATGATGTGAGATTTCTAGCATTCTCCGATGCTTCGTTTTCTTCCAAGAAAGTACCTGATTCCCACGCTGGATCCATCAGTCTGACGACTCATAAGGATATTGTTCACAACATCACCTGTCCGGTGAGTCCGATATCTTGGGGTTGTAAGAAGATTCAAAAGGTGGTTACTAGTACTTTGTCAGCTGAAACTATGGCATTGACGTCATCACTTGATCAACTGTCGTGGCTGAGATTGTTTTGGGCATGGCTCCTTGACACCAAAACTGTGTGGCAAGATCCAACCAGGACTTTGCAGACACTGCCGGAAGCAGTGGCATCGCCGACATGGAAGGCTCAACACCTTCCTGAAGCCATCTCTGCAACTGATTGTAAGTCCTTGTTTGACCTCGTAACGAAGACAGCACCTCCCCAATGCTCTGAGTTTCGTACTCAGCTTCATGCTAGGGCTATCGAAGATATGCTTTCAAAAAATACCACACTTCGTTGGGTCCATTCAGGTGCTCAGTTGGCTGATGCATTGACCAAAGTGATGGAAGCTTCATTCTTACGTAACACATTGAAATATGGTAAGTACCGTCTCAACGATGAAATGCAGATTCTCAAACAAAGGTCAACAAACCGAAATCATTTGAAGTGGCTTCGCAGTTCCTGTGGCGAAGAGTGTTGCCTCGCTCTTGGAGCACCACACGAGTGAAGTGTCCCTTTCCAACAAAAAAATATTTGTTGGGAGTGTGAATGTTCATTTGTACCATCATCAACAGCTTCTCTTGATCCTTCAGGTGTGCGAGATAATCTATCCGTGTGAACCTCCAGGCTCAGAGAACACTGTGGCCAGTGTGCGGTGGGCGGGAGTGGCAATCTCGTTTGCCTTTAGCCATAGTGGTATCAGGGCAGGGCCCTGTGGTGATACGTGGACGTATCATAGACTTTGGTGGCATTGGTTGTGCCTCGTTCGTTGGGACTGCACCCTTGTCAATCTGGTTGTGCCGTGACAGCCTAGATCATTGTGAGTCGACGGAAAACAGTGACCGCTGACTTGTGCATTGAGGGTTGAGCTGCAGTGCGTCTTTTTCTTGGACTGGTGTGATATCCAATTCACAATATATATATATATATATATATTTATATATGCTAGCCCCCCCCTAATGTCTGTGTCTCTACAATGTGCTTTGCAATGGCGGTCAAGCAATATTTTATGTTAATTTCTCTTTCGAACGTATCAATAATCATTGATCATGTTGTTGAAAAAATGTTCATTATATTTAAATTTATGAATTTCTTTTTCATCAGGAAAATTACTAAACAAGAAACACAAATTAAGTGTATCTATTCTGCGTTTTTGTTTTGGTTGCAAAAATGTAGGTTTGAAAGACTTGATGTTCACCAAACCTGCATATACTCAAAAAAAAATCAACATTTTGATGCCAAAAGTGGACAACACCTTCATATACACAAAAAAATCAAAAGCTTTGATAGTGAAAAGTCACCAAACCTGCATATATTCAAAAAAAAGCAAAAAAAAAAAGTCATCTATGCCAGTGCGTCCCACATAGAGTCTGAGATTTTTGATTTTTTTGATCTTTTTGAGTATATGCAGGTTTGGTGATTTTTCACTATCAAAACTTTTGATTATTTTGAGTATATGNCAAAATAATGCATTTTTTGCTTCTCATGCAGGCTTTGGAGAGGTATAAGTCACAAAACCTGCAGAGGGTGTGTAATTTTGAAGTGAACAAAGCTCAAATGAAAAACGGAATCCGGTTTTGTTTTTCTTTCTATTTTCTCTTATTAAAGAATAACGATCATCAAAACAAAACCAATAGGATGTGCATAAAACACTGAAATTTACAGTGTTTTCTGAGCATGTCTCTGAATGCATTCAACACCACACTTGGTAAGTGATACATTCCCCTCCTTCCGAGGTAGGCCCTGGAGGGGGGGGCTACCATATATATATAATTGAATTATTATATTCTATTTAATTATAATTGATTGGAGGAACAAATTTGAATCTAATCGATTTATTTTTATATATTATATATATAAATGTTTTTTTAATATATGCCTGAAAATGTGATATACTTGAAAGTGTGTAACATGCATGCTCTGTAACCAAAATGGCTGCAGAACATGACATGCATGTGCCTTTTTGCAAAGGATGATTCCATGGGGAAGCTATAAACCCAGAATGAAAATCAATAAAATATGCAATTAGCACATCAATTAAATATTCAATTAGCATCACCATGTCTAATCAATAAACGACAAAATCTCCTCTAATTGATTTAATTGATTTTTCAAGGGGGGTCAACAAAATCAATACCACAGGTACGAATTTATTGATGAAAATCAATAACCGATGCTCAGGGTTCTGCACCTTGTTGAGCCCTGTGCTGTTCGCTGCCTGAACAGGGAGTAGTTCTTCTCATGGAATGAGCTCATGAGAAAGGACGACGCCAAGTCTAACATCGCGAAGCTGCGGGCTTTGAGATCAAGAACTTCATGAAGCAGAAGTGATCTAAGGCCCACAATCTTCGGTCTTACCCATTCCAGATGGCCTTTAGGTGTCCTAGCTAGATCATCCCACCTCATGGAAGTTTGACAGCATAGGCGCAACTTCCCAGCAGCAACTGTAACCCCCACCGCACCAGGAAGTCCAATGCAGATTTCTCGGACCTTCAGGCTTGGAGGACATGTCAACCAGCTTCTTCGATCTTCTGTATGGTGTGGGTTCATCGCCAAAGCCAAAACGATCTGCGAAGTATTTCATGGCAAAGTAAGCAGTTTTAGGGCTATACTTCCCTTCTCTCTCTCCCTGCACATGGTGAAGACAAAGCCAGAAGATGTCCCTGTGACAGGTCCCTGTGAGCCGGAGGATGGAGTGTCTGCTTTGCTGGAGCGTCTTTGTGAGCCTTGTACCAACTCAGGTAACTGTCCGTCGTCCTCAAGTACATAAGGCCCGTTGCAGCTCGCTGAGGTCGGGTGAGTTCCGCAAATGCTCGAGCTTCCAAGATTAATCTCATTTCCTGGTTCAACTCCAACATGTCCGAGTACAGGCTGAGGCATCTCTCATCAAACTTGAAGAGAGCCTTCGACTCCTTGTTTTGCTTCCTTTTGCTGCACCTGCCACGAATGTAGGGTTTCTCGCCCTGACCGCTTCTTCCTTCAAATTGCGAAGGGAGATTTTGGAAATCGCGCAGCAGCCTCTAAATAGCAGCCACTGAACATGGAACTTGCTGTGGCAACTTGATGTTGTCAGGGATTGGTGGTCAGCTAGCTGTGGTCGGGTGGTCAGCTAGGTCACCGTCGGTGCTCAGCTAGCGGTCAAGGGTTGGTAATCAGCTGTGAGTCAGTTTCTTGCTGTGGCCATTTAGTCACCTATGAACAATTTATTTGAAAACACCCCGTGGCTGCACTTTCGGGAATAGCTTCCCTAAGTTCTAGGCAAGTTCAATGTATCTCCATGGTCTTTAATTATTCTGGTCTGAAGTGTTCAAGTTCGAACCAAGTCACCTCTTCGGAACAATGGACTTACACAGGACGTTATTTTCGCATTCCACGACTTACCTTTATTGTAAGTTGCGATAACCATGAGGTAAGTCCATTGGGCCTGCATTCACTATAGATCCAAAACGATTCCACAGTACCTACTTCGCACCATCACCTCAAATTTTTTTGTTCAATGTCAAAAAAAGGACTAAACAGGTACAAGCACCGGCGACTGCCAAATCCTCCTTCAGCACCTACGTGACAAAATACCAATCCATCCAAAATCATTCAAATTTGGTCAGGGTTGCTAGCTTGAAGTGCGGCCGCAACACGAGGATTCTTCGGAACGGGGCAGGGAACTCAGCGTGTGACTGTGACACCAAACCAATCAAAACGCCGTGGTTTTTGCGTATTGATTCCCAACAGCAATAGCTTTGCGGACTTCAGCCATAGTAAAGGTTTGGGGGCAGAATTGTTTTCGTATTCTGGTTCTCTTGGGCTTGCGCGTGTCATCCCAAAGGTTCTGTCTGTGGAAGGTTCCACCAACGTTCCGCCACGGTTCCACCAAGGATTGCCCGAGGTTCTACGAAGGTTGCGCAAGTTTTGCGGTGCCAGATCCGTCTTCGGCTGCCAAAAAGTTCTGCGGAAGGTTCCCCATCACTTCTTTCCGAGTTCCACAACTCGGTTTTGCATTTTTCCCAACAGCGTTAGTATTGCAGCCAGAGTAAAGTCATTGGGGCAAAATGACACGTTTGTTTTCTGTGGTTCTTTGCAGCAAATGATTTTTGCCCCCAAAAATGTTCTCTGGAGTGTTCCCCAAAAAGTTTCTTACATAGCTCTCACAGTCTCCTACGGTTTTTTGGCAAATAGCTGCTGCTGCAGAAAAGGTTCTGTGGAGGTTCCGCCAACTATTCCTTACATTTGTCTCCCAAATGGCTGTTGCTTGATCAAAAGATCTGTGGAGCGTTCCGCCAACTGTGCTTCACGTTTATCTCCCAGTTTCCTCCTGGGGTCAAAGTTGCGTGAATTGTTTACATGTCTCCTCCAAACAAATCGAGTCAGCAGAAAACGACCCATCATGTCATTGCTGTTGGGGTATTCTTTGGGTTTTTTTCACAACTGACATATTTTCAAAAATTGGAAATTCACATCATACTGTGTAGTGGAGTGATGACCTTGCTTTTGTGTTTGATTCGATGTTGGATGCTTTTTTGGGATTCCATGACAAACCAACCACTATCCACCCTTGAACTTCTGATGGTATGAATCAAAATTTTCTTATTTGCGGTTGCCAAGCTTGAGTTTCCTTCACCGCCCATTTCGGGTATACGCGAGGATTAACAGCTGAGAAATTGCTACGCGCCCTTCATGGCTGTGAGCAAGTTCCGCCATGCTTTTTTCCAGGTCACTGCAAGCAGGAAGTACTTTTGACCATTTAAAGAATTGGAAGTAATTGCTATCATTGACTGGCTTCACATCCTTGTTGGTATGGGAGCAACGGAAGCTTTGGTATCTTTCAGGTATATTTCAATAAGATCAACTTGTTCGGGAAATCCTGAATAAGTACCCGCTGCCAGAACTCATGGAGCTCATTGCCATTTTGAAGATTTTGTGATTCAAAAGAATTAAATTCTGAAGATTTAGCTGGATCTCCATTTGGTGGTGCCACTGATTTCATTCTATGTTGCATTTACACTTTATCTCCAAGGTTGGCTTTTGCGGGCTTCCATGTTCATGTCAACGGGCACCTATTTTTGCTGCACTGTGCAAGCACAGTGCATTGGGGGCGTTGTTCCCCTTCTCTCAGCAAACCTTGGCAGGGAACAGAACCTGAAATTGAATTATGGATGTTTTGGAATGACTCAAAAATGACAGCCATCGTTGCCTGGGGTTGCTCGGGCTGTTAAGATCCTTGCTGCAGAGTTTAACTTACGGCGTCAAAAAAGGGAGCTTCAGAAATAGAGCCATTGAAGGCAGAATATTAAACGATAAGACACAGACAGATACACACATAAATTCAAATATGATATTTAAAGGAGAAATATGAATATGAATGAAGAATTTCATGAGTGCTGAGGTAGACGGTGAATGACAACGTAGCTGAAACAAAAGACCGTGGGTTGTATGCCCACATGGTGATTGAACACTCTATTACGAATCTAGGTGCTAGCCCCGCCAAAATATCAGACGACACTTCCGACGACACCTTGCCCGAAAGCCCTACGGTGGAGGTGAATAATTGGTGTAATGTGTTTTTTCCCGAAAGCGGCCGCGAAGGGTTCTTTCGACAAAAGCGTTGTCATTCAACATTGCCAGCAAACATTGCCCAAAGTTCTGCTGAAGTGATGGCTGTCATCAAAGATTGGCATCAAAGACTGCCCAAAGTTCTGCCGAAGTGATGGCTGTCTTCAAGGAAAGTCTGTCATCAAAGACTGCCCAAAGTTCTGCTGACGTGATGGCTGTCTTTAAAGACTGTCATCAAAGATTGCCGAAAGTTCTGCTGAAGTGATGGCTGTCTTTTAAGATGTTCATCAAAGCCTGCTTAATGTTCTGCTGAAGTGATGGCTGTCTTGAAAGACTGTCATTAAAGATTGCCCAAACTTCTTTTAAGACTGTTATTAAACATTGCTCAAAGTTCTGCTGAAGTCTGGACAGAAAAACTGCTAATCAAAATCCTTTGCCAAAGTCTTAGAATATATTCTTTTTCTGTCTCGTCACTTCGTGCGTGTCGGACGCTCAAAACTGTGGTAAAATTCCTTTTTTGTCCCGTCGCCGAACGACCCTTTCGTCACTTCGCGTGTCGGACGAACAAAACTGTGCTAAAACCAAATTTTTTAGTTGCCCGAGCGACCCGTTCGTCACCTGGTGTGTGTCGGACGATCAAAACTGTGGTAAAATGCAAATTCTTCGGCTGAACTTGGCAACCCTCTCGTCACTTCGTGCGTATCGGACGCGCAAAACTGTGGCAGAATGCAAAGTTTTCACGTCGCCGATCGCCCCTTTCGTCACTTCGTGCGTGTCGGACGCTCAAAACTGTGGTAAAATGCAAAGTTTCCATGTGCCCTGGCAACCCTTTCGTCACTTCGTGCGTGTCGGACGCTCAAAACTGTGGTAAAATGCAAAGTTTCCATGGGCTCTGACTTCTATAACTTTTTCATTGACTCCAGCAATCTTGTCGTCACTGTGTGCGTGCCAGACACATGTTTCTGTGTGGTGTGGTGATGTTTTTGCGGTGGTCTTTTTGTGGTGGTGTGGTTGTGTTTTTGTGGTGGTGTGGTGGTGTTTTTGTGTTTTTGTGGTGGTGTGGTTGTATTTTTGTGGTGGTGACGTGATGTTTTTGTGGTGGTGTTTTTGTGGTGGTTTTTTTGTGGTGGTGTTTTTGTGGTGTGCGCTGGTGTTTCTTGTGGTGGTGCGGTTTCGTTTTTGTGATGATGTGGTTGTGTTTTTGTGGTGATGTGGTTGTGTTTTTGTGGTGGTGTGGTGGTATTTTGTGGTGGTGTGGTGGTGTTTTTGTG